>VOMN01057907.1:0-16960 GCA_014899125.1 Orchestia grillus | reverse complement strand
GTAAATAAATGTTTAAATGTTTAAATGTTTAAATGTTTAAATTATATAATATAATGGATATAAAAATGAAAAGAAAAATTTTATTTGAATTGCTTAAGAAAGAATGTAGAACAGAAGTTGTCAATGAGTGATTGAAATGAGAAAATAATAATGAAAGTTACGTGGCCTCAAGTCTGTGATTGTATGGAAAAAGAGAAAGGAGATTGTGAACAGAACATCTAACACAGGAAACCCACTGAACTAATAAAAAGGAGAACATAGGATCATTAGCGTAATTGGCTGTTGTAAAAGCATCAATTTAATTTAATTTTAATTAAGTTTCTGTTGAAGTTAGTAACAGTAGTAAGAATGGCAATGCTTTAGTAACTTGAACCATTTCTCATTGAAAGAGAAGACAATTTAGTATGGACTTCAATGAGCAAAGAATCTATGCACTTGGTGTGTTTCCTTGTATGATCCCCAAAACATAGTAACAGCAAGTTAAGAAGTGAGTAAAAGAAAAAGTAAAAAATTATTGACATAGAAAACATAAAAATTGATAAAAGCAAAGTGGGCACCAAAAACAGAAGTCCTGAAAATCTGTCTTTAGCTGAGATAACATAACAGTGTTCCCCTAGGAATACTAAACTCTATAGCATAAGAAAGAAAAACTTAACTGTTAAGCCTAAGACCTATCCTAAGCCCCTTCAGAGGTCAAATGCAAGGAAGACTCCAGGAATTTTAGTAATTACACGAGTTGAGTGATCATAGCACTAGCACGTCCACCCATACATCACAGCAGACAGATACAATTTTGAAAGTCAGTTATGTTCATTCATTATAACATGCTTGTTCCAATTAATTTCTCATTTGCTTATTGGCTTTTTTTTTTCTTCCAAATCTTTCTAACTTTTTAACCAAGCATTTTTGGACTTATAAAGTAAAGTGTGTTTATTTCAGATAAACCAATCTTAAATTAAAATTTAATCAAAGAATTCTGAAACACTGAGTATTTACCGTACGACACTCATCCTAATCAGATGGGTTTTAGACTAAATCATAGCAGTGAATTTATGAAAGGGATGGTTTATGATTGAAATTAAGAATTTAATCACGTTTAGTGTTTATAGGATGCTGTACATTGTGTGAAATTTAATACACTTGAATAGAATTTCATCACATTTAATATGAGTAATATTTGAATTTTCTATTTAGTTATGAATCTATTCTTTGACAATTGTTTTCATTAATACTGAGATAGGAAAAGAATTTTAGAGTCATTTGGGATCCTTCAATAAGTATTTTTTTCACAAGTTACTGAAGGCAATATGTTCATGGCTGTTTTTTTTTACATAGGTATTAAACAAAATATTGTATTGTAATGTTGTAAGTCATGTAGGTCATATGCTTTGCTACTACAATTCTTGTTTTATATTTTAAGTTTTTTTCAATCCAGTATTTCTTTTATGATACTTTAAATACTTTACTCAAATGATAATATTCCTAGTCAAATATATATATATTTTTTTTTAACTTTGTCTTAATTTTGTTACAGGCTTGTAAGTATTTTTGAAGGGAAAACTTTTTGACGTGACAAATTTTCCCTAGACCCACGAGCTGTCTTTTGCACCCAAGATATCTATTCTTGCCTAGATTTTGTCTCAATTGAGTATTCTAGGTTAATGTTCTGCTTATAATTTGTTCCCATTGTGTTCTATATTGGAATTTTTCAAGCATGGCAGACTCAAAAAATATGAGTGAAATTACCAGTGGCATTGGTGTTGAAATTGTTCCAAAAAATTCAAGTGAAGAGCCAGAATTGGTCGAGAGCTCAGAGTCTGGCATTTCACCCATGGCAGAAGGGAATAACAATTCCTCAATTAAATCAGACATTCATTCAACTGATACTGAAAGTGTCAATGCTGCGTCAGAAATGGCAGATAATTTGAATGATGCTGGGTATATCTACAAAAAAATTGATGGTGTTTACCATTACACAAATCCCACCACAAATGAGCAATATAGATATGATGACAGTGTGCAAAACTGGACACTTGTTTCAAATGAAAAACTTACTGAGAGTAAAAATGAAAGTGATGGTAATTCAGATGCTACTGTTGAGAATGATGTTCATGTAGATGAGGAAGGCAGAACGTTTTATCATGCCAATGGGCATTATTTGTGTCGTTACCCAACTGGTCATGTTTATTACATGAATGAAAAACAGGAGTGGGTTCTGTGGAATGATAATTCAACAAACTTAAATGATAATCCTAATGGTGAAAATAATGATGAAAATAAATGGTACTACTATAAAGGAGAAGATGCATTTTATCGTGACAACTCAACAAATACTGTATTTAAACTAAACACAGACACTAATGAATGGTGTCCTGTGAAGAAAGGGAAAAAACGTAAGAAGAAAAGTACTACTAAATCTCCGGCTGGAGGAGAAGAGGAATTTGATACAGAGTCATCTGATGATAATGATGATGATGAAGAGTGTGGAAATGAGAGTGAAGAAAATGAGGAGGCAGTCAGTGGAGAAGTACCACCAGGCTATAACAAAGATCCCAGTATTTCATTTGAAGAAGGAACGTTCATCAAGAGAGACAAAGATGGTATGATGTACGACTGGGACAAACACAGAAGAGCCTGGTTTCCTAAGGTAACTTATATTTTAGTTTGAATTTCATTTAGTAAAGTATCAGTTTTTAAAACATCTGTACAAATATGATTCTATAATTTACCATTGTGTTTCATGAATTTTCCCTTCATGTAAATCTAATTTATGATGTTTAGAGTATGTTTCCAGAGGCTAATTAATTTTAGAAGCTGCTGTTTTGTATCTTATATGCAAGTAATTGTTTCTAAGCTATGTAGTCTAATATGAAGTGTAAGAAGCTGTAGGGCTCACATTCTATGAGAGTATAATTTTAGGCATTGATGACAGGCTGTTTACATGGGGCTCATTTTTTTAAGCATTTGACAAACATCTCTTTGCTGGAATTTTTCAAGGTTCTGCTTCACTCCAAACTGTTGAATGATAAAAATTTCAAGTTTAACTTTGAACAGATGCAGTAATGTGTTCTAGATGTAAGAAATATTTCAGCCACCAGTAAATCAATTTTAATCAGGTTTTTACCAAATTTAAGCTTTTTTGTAGTTTATTACATAGTGCAGCATAACATGTGTGTCAAGTATATATATATTGTCATTAGTGCATGATCTATGCCTGCAGAAGCAGATATTTTAACAGTATGTGTGTGAGTAAATCAAAGTTACAATTTATGGTCAATAGTGGAAGTTTGAAGCTTTATAAAAGTTTGGAACATTCAATTGAGTACCATATTTGTAAATGTATTGATTCTTATCATTTTTTTCTTGATCATGCTGTGAATTTCAAATGTTTCCTTCTTACAGCTTTTACTCAGTGGCATTTAAGAATGTAATTTGTAATTACGTTATAAATTTTGTTAATCTTCATTGACATCATTCGTCATTGTTTTTTTGTTATTGCAGTTGGACGAGACGTTCATGGCCAAGTACCAGATGAGCTATGGCTTCAATCCTGATGGCACCAAGAATGAGAACCCAGTCAAATATGATGATGATGAGGAGGAAGAGGACTTGGAAGAACTGGCCAGAGAGAAGGAGATGAAAAAGAAAGAGGAAGAGATGAAAAAGAAAGAAAAGAAACCTGCAGGTCAGTTTTCCCTTTTCTTCATGATAAAAATGCCATTTAACCTGAGTGTAATTCTTTCAATTATTTGCTTTTTCTTGTAGCGTAGAAATGTCACCGTCTGTCCATATTATAGTGCCAATTGCGCAGTCCTTAAGGAATTTCAATATCAAGGTAAAAATAAGAATGAATTTAAAAAGGCAAATTTCCACTAAAAAGCAAATGGTTTGGAATTCACTATTCCGTCTTTTATTCTAAATTTTTACTCCATTTATTGTAGGGTAATTGCTATTCATAGTGATTTGGAGATCACTAGTTTTTTTCATGCTGCTGATATCTATTTTGGTTAGAAATACATTCAGTGAAAGTGAAACCTTGGAAACATTCTGAGCTCCCTAGCACAAGTGATAGAGTGCTTGCCTTTTAGCCAAAAGGTCCTGGTTCTATACAACAGGGCAGAGTTCTTCTCTTGAGAAAGGAACAGTAAAACACAGTATGCCTAAAAAAAGCTGCACTCCAGTGTGACGTGGGATCTGGTGCCCAAACTAATACCAATGTTTCCAGCATTACATATGGCAGAGTGAGGTGCAGTCATTGTGAGTAGTAGTTGTTGTGTGTTGACTTTGGTGGTTGTTAATTTGCAAATTTTTGACAATAACGTTAAGGTGGTTTTGTGTCTTCCTGTTGATTTGCCTACCTACTTCATATTTCCTACTCGCCTGCCTACTTCCTATTTGCTGGCCTACTTTCTACTTGCCTGCCTACTTCCTGCCTGCCTGCCTACTTCCTACTCGCCTGCCTACTTCCTACTCGCCTGCCTACTTCCTACTTGCCTGCCTACTTCCTACTTGCCTGCCTACTTCTTACCTACTTTCTTGTCTGCATGTCTCATGTTTCTTGAATTTTTGAATGTGGTCAATTTCATTGTTCTAACGACTACTTTTGGTTAATTACAGTCCTATTTTTAGTGAGTGTAATCGCGATCTAGTCGCAAATGTCTTCTGAGTTAGTTGAACTCAACAAACTTTTCACGAGTGTGAATGAATGAAATTTGCATCACAGGGCTTCAATTTACTGTATTTACTAAAGTGCTTTTACTTTGAAAATAAGATAGTTTTGTTATCCAGAACTACCACTACAGTAATGTTCATTGCAATTCTATAGATAGCATCTTCATTTACCACATAGAGGTTTCTTATTCCTTGTCGGAGGTTCCTCTTGTTATCAAGAGTAACTGTGTCAGGACCCAGTAAAAAATTTTACCACGCGTCGCAGGGGATTGCGGCAGTAAGGTCCGTGACAGGGCAGGTTGCCGCAGCAATGCAAGAGTAGGCCGAGTGTTCCTTGTGGCTGTGCAAGATGGCGCACATTTGCGGTAGACAAAATACACTCGTGCTCTGTCGTCTATAGACCCGCAGCCCCGCCAGGCCTGCGTATCCGTCGTATAAAGCAGGCCGTAGGAGGAGTTATTGATGCAGGCCAGGGCTTTGGCGGTGCTGAGTGGTAAGTTTTGTGCCGCCGCTGCTCAGTTTCGGGCCTGAGACCGCCGCCAATACGGAGGTGATCCCAACACCCCCACCCCCCTCCCGCTGCCTGCCGTAATGCTGAGCGGGATTTTTGACTGGGGAGGGTCCTTTCCAGAAACATTCGAAGGTTCAAAACAAAACTACTAAAATTCTCAAATGAGTTTGAAATTTAATTTATTTTGAGAACTTACATGTAATGGGCTTGCCATGAGTAAACGGTCTTGGTTCGGCCTTTTTCTGTGCTATGCTTCTATGCGCTTCCAGCTATGTTTATTTCCTTTGCGTGTTTGCTTAATATCTTATCCCTACTACAACTTTACTGCATCATTGCTGAATATCTTCATGCTCCCAGCTGTGTTAATTCCTATCTGCGGTTAATTTTGTATGCTTCCAGTAACATTTACACCACCACACTGCGGAATTTCTTTTTGCTTTTCGTCATGTTGAGCATGCCACATTGCTGCATTTTGTAAAATTTTCATTGAAGCCCCTCACCTGCAACCAGATCGTTAAAAACGCAATTTTTAGTGCTTTTAAAAATTATTGCTGCATTGCACAAGCTCACACTTGCACTGCCTTTCCTGAGCTGCTGCCCACTCCGCTCACTCGTGTGAGGTTTGTTGCAGGTTGGTTCGAGGCAGACGACGCTCACAATACAAAGGTGTACGTGTCGCAGCTGCCCGAGGATATCACGGAGCAGCAGTTCGTGGACCTCATGCAAAAGTGCGGGCTGGTGCTCAAGGACCCTGAGACTGGCCAGTACAAAGTCAAGCTTTATAAGGACAAGCATGGCAACTTCAAAGGAGACGCGCTCTGCACCTACATCAAGGTAAGCAAGTTGTGCTGCTTTTTGTCCTTGCGAAAGCAATTCCCCAATTAAAAAATTGTGTTGCCTTTTGTCCCTGCAAAAGCAATTCCCCAATTGAAAATTGTGCCCCTTTTGTCCCTGCAAAAGCAATTCCTCAATTGAAAATTGTGCCCCTTTTATCCCTGCGAAAACAATTCCCCAGTTTAAAACTTGTGTGCCCCTTTTTTCCCTGCGAAAGCAATTCCTCAGGTAAAAATTGTGCCCCTTTTGTCCCTGCAAAAGCAATTCCCCAGTTAAAAATTGTGCCCCTTTTGTCCCTGCAAAAGCAATTCCCCAGTTAAAAATTGTGCCCCTTTTGTCCCTGCGAAAGCAATTCCCCAGTTAGAAATTGTGCCCTGGATTGCTGGGGATCCCAGCAGTTAGGCCCGCGACTGGACAAAGCACTGCAGCAATTCTAGGGTAGGCCGAGTGTTCCTTGTCGCCATGGAATTCATGGCAGACAAAACACACATGGTCTCAGTTGTCTACGTGTATGGCACCGCAGGACCCTTGTGGCCACAATGTACAGCGTGGCCATTCAGCGTGGCGTGGCCCACAGTCATTCATGGCGGGCCAGAGCAGGTGATGCCTTTGGACATTTTTGTGCCACTCCCACGAATGTAGGGGGTTTATCTGCATTTAGTTGAGGGACTGCATTTAGCTTTTTACGTTTAGTGGCATTCTTATGAAACTCGACCCTGTGGTCTGTTTGGTCGATTAAGGGTTGCTTACAATGTGTCCGAGACGAGGTGCTCCTCCTTGCTGCGTCTGTGTGAGGGACGATTATTTCAGTGCTAGGTGCACTGAAAATAATTTTTGGGTCGTTGTGATTCAAAGTTGCTCCTGATGTTGATTTTGTTACCCGAGACTTTATTTACGGTTACATCAGGGGACGTGAAGTGAGTGGTCTTGACCCACTGTAGGAAAACCGTGTTGATGTGGCCCACAAAAGGGAATTAATTTTGGGACATGCGAAAACTCGGTGAGTCAACTGGACCCAAGTTTTCTTTTCATTTCGAGTGTCGTAGAGGTAAGCCCGTTTGTTGTCGTCACTCCAGCTTGCGCCCTAAAATCTTCGTTCTCATGTGGTGTGATTTATTTCTTGATCGGTAATGTCGCGTTTTGAATATCAGGAAAGCGAAAAAAACAGTGCATACTACATAAATGTAGTCTTTATTCGAATTCAAATTTATTGATTTTATCCTGAGATTTTATGTGCAACTTATTGTACGCGTACCAATCGTGTTGCTTTGATTTGATGTCATGGCGAGACTTTGCCTGGATCAGTCAGTTTTGTGGGGTGCAGGTCCAGAGTCATCAGGGTTCAAATGCGGGAATTTTTAGTGATATGCCTTGTAAACTGTGTCAGAATTGTTGAAGGATGATTTCAGTTCTTTTAAGTAGTTTTCCGTAAATATACTAATGAACACTGAAAAAAATGCATTGTTAGTGCAGGTTAGTGTTTGAATAAAGAAAGAGACTATGAGGAATAGAAAATATTCTATTCATACTCAAAGGATTTTTGATCGTTTTGAATTGTAATTTCTGGGATTAAAATCATGTCGCTGCCTTTAATTCTGAACTTGGTGCCAGATTGCTAAGCATTAAATATTGAACTGCGTGCCTCTGGTATGGCTTACGTTACGTCAGCTATTGATAGACCATCGGGACGCTTAGCTTTTGTTCCCACTTTCTACTTTCAATTTTCACATTTGCGTCCCTATTTCTTCTTTGTTTATTCTTCCGCCTAATTTTAAAGTTATTCCTATACACAGGGGGTCCTGTATGGGAACACACACCATGAGCATAGATTCTTCATTTTCTGTAGTCCATATGTACTAATTAGTCTCTTCTCTTTACTCTCTTTGGGTCACATTTCATGATGATTGAAAGCTTTAAACAAACCAAAATCTAATCGAATCTTAGGGTTGGTTGCTGGTCCAAAGACGTGTTGCATGAGGAAAACTTTAACGAATTAAGGCAAAAGGATAATCGATAGCTATTTCAGAATTATTATACGTATACCATTAACGAGAAAAACTTAGACGGAGAAAGTCACGGAAAAGTTGAGACAAGGCAGAAATTCAAACTTTCATTGAGAACAGTTGACTTTTCAACACTCGCACGAGTCGTCGCGTCACGTCTTTCAAGCAACACTCGTCGTCGAAGCTTGATTTAGACGTTCCTGGGCATAACTGTGAAGGAGTCGAGCGGTAGAAGGATTTAGACGTTCCTGGGCATAACTGTGAAGGGCGCCTCGCAGATGTAGTGCAGGTTGTTGGTGCACTTGGTGTGGTTCCAGCGGTAGAAGAGCTCCGGGGCCAAGTAGGCACACTGCCACCGCCTGCTGATGGTGCTCTGCTTCAGGAAGCCTGTGTAGCGCATCACCTCGCCTGCAACGGGGGACGACGTTAACGTGGGTTTACAGGGAGTGGTCGTTGTGAAAGGAAAGTCGCCTGCACAAAATCCCGGCAAGTTTGGCTAATGTGAGGCAATTATAGTAATAGTAGCTTGTTTTTACAGCTATTGATAGACCTTCGGGATTTCAATAAGTTCGTTGTAAAAAGTAGTGGTCGCCAGGACAAAATCCCGGCCAGTTTCTCTAATATGAGGCAATTATCGTAGCTTGTGTTTACAGGGAGTGCTCGTTGTAAAAGGTAGTGGTTGCCTGCACAAAATCCCGGCGAGTTTTTTTAATATGAGGCAATTATCGTAGCTTGTGTTTACAGGGAGTGGTCGTGGTAAAAGGGAGTGGTCGCCTGCACAAAATCCTGGCAAGTTTTTCTAATATGAAGCAATTATCGTAGCTTGTTTTTACTGGGAGTGTTGGTTGTAAAAGGTAGTGGTCGCCTGCACAAAATCCCCCCTCCCACAGTTTTTCTAATTATCTTAACTTTTGCTCGTATGAAGTGCTCGTTATAAGAAATCGTGCTCACCTCCAGAATCCCGCCAAATGTTTCCGATATAGGGCAATTATTGTGGAAGACCTTGCGTCTGCTGGAAATTCGTGAATAGTGTCAGATAAGAGAAGGCTAAATAAACTGGCAGCATACGAAAAACATTCTCGGGCCTGGGTGGAAATTTACGTGGTTTCGTATCAGTTACTGGCCCATTAAACTATTCTTACTATCGGTAAAATTCGTACCGGTGATGATTGTCTTCACAAAAATATGAGGGTTTGACGAGTCCCGTAGTTCAATCATACTCACAAAAATATGAGG
Organism: Orchestia grillus; assembly: GCA_014899125.1. Taxonomy (NCBI): domain Eukaryota; kingdom Metazoa; phylum Arthropoda; class Malacostraca; order Amphipoda; family Talitridae; genus Orchestia; species Orchestia grillus. The sequence continues at coordinate 7,705 of VOMN01057907.1, read as the reverse complement.
GTTTGGCTAGTCCCGTATTTCATTCATACTCTTGACTGTGCACAAACGTACGGCGAAAAAGCTGGTGCACGCTATTGGTTTGCTGCTTTCATGGGAAGTTTTGTGAAGCAATAATCTCGGTCTGTAGCTAAGATACATGACATAATAATTCGACTGTAGCTAAGATACATGACATAATAATTTGGCTGTAATTAAGATACATGAAATAATAATTTGACTGTAGGTAAGATACATACCATAATAATTTGACTGTAGCCACGATACATGACGTAATAAGTTGACTGTAGCTAAAATACATGATAATAATTTGAGTGTAGCTAAGATACATGACACAATAATGGCGACTCACCAGAGCTGCCCCACACCCACTGCTCCTGGTTCCAGTCGTAGATGCCGCCGATCCAGCGGTTGAGGCGAGCTGTGGGGCGGCGGACAAGCTTTAGTGTTGATAAAATTTTGAGGAAACAGCGATTTTATGGTGCGCTTGTGTGATTGAAAAATTTTACACTCTGTAGCTTTCTATCTCACTGTGTCAACGAACAAGACCATCGTAAGAAGTTATCTTAATTTAAGGGACGAGTTAATGGTGGAAATCGTACCGGGAGGTGAGATTCTGACAGGAAAAAAATATTGTTCACACCTGAAAACATTAGATTTTGTGAGAAATAATCACCATGAGGCGGTAGCAGAGTGATTAAAAGTCGTGGGTTTAGTTTCTTGAACAGTGAAAATTCTTTCGAGACTGTTCGGCTACCATTTGTTCGATAAGAATAATTCACCACGTGTTCCCTAAATTTCAATTCCTTATTTTTTAGTAATTCGGTGGTATTTGTTTTGAGCTTCATTATATTTATTCATTTATTAGAGACCACCCGGCCCCCAGAGATACACTCAGTCGTGCACATTACCGACCTTATTATGCTTAACCAACTCATGCTCTATGAATCTCGCAGCGCAACATACTTAGCTCACTTAAATGTCCCCTCACTCGGCTCATGGTTTTGTGTGCACAGCGCGGCGTTTTTATCCAATTGGGGCGATGATCCTATTGCTAACTAGCCCTGTCATCAAGCCAATTGTGGAGTTCTTTAGGCACCACCCTCACCCGTCTCGCGTCCTTGCTGTCGCCAATGTTGATAGGGCTCCCCATTTACCGACAATTTCAACTACCGACAATTTCAAATACCGACAAATTGACCATTTTCACCCCAAGTTAACTTTGCGACTTTTGGTCGATCATGTATTTTTTTATGAACGCGTACAAGTTAGCTACAATTACCAACTGACAAGAGGATCATAATGATATAAGTTTCTTGAATTTGTTATTTCTAAGGTCGTTAATTATATTTGAATTTCTTTTCAACCGGGCTTCGAGAGGACGAATAATTTATCCATATTTTCCACCAATAAATTGACTTCAATTTACTGAGGGTGGAACTGCTGTGAATCACTCGGCACACAAGTATTGTAACTCACTCATAGCTCGCCTACTGAGGTGTCCTCTGATGACCCTGTCCTCCCAAGCGCTGTCCATCACGGCCAGTTGGCTGTTCCTGGTGCGGCACTCAAAATGGGCCATCGTCCACGTCTCCATTTGCTTGCTGAAGTAATAGCACCCGTTGCCGAGGCGCAGAAATTCCGGCGGGCACTCGTAACAAAACATCGAACCGTGGTGAGGGGAGGTGGAGCCTAGCGACCTTGACGCGCTTGTGGACGCTGGCGGTTCGGAAGTTGAGTGATCTGCTGACGTATGCCTCAGAGTGGCAGCTCTACGGCCTGACCTTAGCGGGGTGCCCGGTCTTGGGGGTCGAACCGTGTGGCCCAGCGACTCCTCAATGATGGTCGTGTCGAATGATGTGGACCCTGCGGGCTCGTGGGTTCCCTCCCATTCGTGTTCTGCTCGACAAAAGCACAAGAAAATGTATGAGCAGTTGTGTTAATTTTACCTAAGTGGGCTTGAGGAAACACGTGACGCGACGTACGTAGATATGTCCTTTTTTCCTAGAGTATGTTTCTTTTACATTTCAGAATCTGCGCCGTATGACACCGAGAAATATTTCAAGTCAAAATAGTGTCGTGAAAGTCAGGTCGGAAACCAGTTTGCAAAGTTGAAATGATCTCAGCCGCAGTAACTGATCGAGTCACTATGGGGAAGACCTCGATCAGATCTTGTAAAACATGTGAATAGCGAATTTCTTTCATTTGAGTTAACATTTTGAGTTTTATAGATTAATTAATTCATCGAATGACATTTTGGCCTTTATAATTCACGACTGTTGTAAAAATACCAAATGAGATCGTTCGTGAAATTTCATGTGATTTATTCTTTGAACTTTGGGGGCGGGAAACGTATACCAGTATTGGCTATCTGTATAAATAATTTTAAGAGAACGCACTCAACGCGTCGTCAACGAAGACGCTCATGTTTGTCAGAGGAAAGAACTCAGCTGATGTTAGCAATCAAAAATGGCGCACTATTGCATGTTCATGTCTCATTATTCTTAAAAGCAGTAAGTTATGACATTGCTGCCTATCGCTCCATTGCATTGAGGAAAAAAAAAATATTATTTCCTGTAGTGGAGAGCTAGTGCAAATTAAAACAATTCTGAACATGGTTTAAATTGGTTATCTTGTAACACGTGCAGTCAGCGCTGCTGAGTCAGTCTACTTGGTCAGGCATCCATTATTTTTCTGTTGTCTGACTGCACAGTGAAAAATTTCAGAGGAGTTATTTCATTCCAACTTGAATGCAGCTTCGGTCTCAGACTCGTGTTTCTCAAATGAAGACACGCCGCCGCCGCGTGGCTATTTACAGATACGCATCACGTTGGCGCTCTGGCGGTGGTATAGTGCCCGTGTGTGAGAGGGTGGAGGCAGTCAAAACGGGAACAATTCAAAATGACAGAGATTCCTTGGTAATTTGGACAGGTTGTCAAGCGTTTGTTCAGATTAGTGTTAGTTTAAGCCTGAGCCGGACGTCAGAAATTAGGAAATCAGTTTACTGGGTGAAAGGAAATAGCTATAGCTTACGAAAAGGATTTGGCATAATGAGGCGAAAAAAGATCGCAGGAAGAGGTCACTTAATAATTTTCAGTTGATAACATAGATACTTCAAAATCTTTCATAGGCTGCCATAATTCTCATCTAAAAATTCAAGGTGGGTGAGCTTGGTCAACTTGGCTAGGAAACCGCTTCTGGAACGGAATAATTTCGCCCCAGATTGCATTGCTATGGGCAGCCACGACCCCTGACCATCGTACGGGGGTGGGGCCATAAGGTAAGACCCCTTTCAAAAATATTATATCTCCAGTACCACAACGGGTGCAGAGCTTTGAGTGTGTATCAGTGCTACCGTCGTGGGTAAGGGTACTTAACTTATAGCCCACTCTGTGCTTTCCCTAATATTTTCTCAGTAGATTCGTAAAACAGAAACGGTGGATCTTCAAAGCCTGTTAATACAAATTTACTGGAGCGAGTTGTCCGGATATGGGTAACCTACTTTTTAAAATTTGAGATCACGGTAAATTCTCAAATTCATAAAAGCAAATCTAGCAATATATTTTTCAGCAAGGGGGTGATTTCGAACGCTTGATATAAGCCGAGTATAAATAGAAGCCTACTTTTTCATGTCATTTGCATTCCAAATTCTTCAGTTCAATTTGTTTTGAATCATAAATCCATACTTGCGATGAGCTTTTTATGTATCGATCTCTAATGCAACAAGTTTGTGGATTGTTTTACGTTGGCTCAAGACTTGATATTCGCGAGCAAAACCGAAAAAAAGTAACACATGGCAAATTTGCCATGGAATACTCAGCGGTCACTGATTCTTCATCATCATCGCGTTACCTTGTACGCGATGCCGGCTTTGTTGCTGCGCGTTGATATGCGTGGGAGGCTTAGTTTGTGGTCGCTGGGAGGCTGGAATTTGCCCCCGCTTCTCATTCCAGTGAAATTACAGCTATTCTTACCGTGTAAAATGCTACTGCAGTGTTGGATTAAGGTGCGTGAATGGTGTGTGCACTAGTAGTAGACTTTGCTACATCCCATGGTGGGTGCACTTCTTGAGTATTCCTCCCTATTCCACGTGATCGTGTCGAAACTTCATGAGTATTTCTCCCTATTCCACCTGATCGTGTCCAAACTTCATGAGTATTTCTCCCTATTCCACCTGATCGTGTCCAAACTTCGTGAGTATTCCACCTGATCGTGTCCAAACTTCGTGAGTATTCCAACCTATTCCACCTGATCGTGTCCAAACTTCGTGAGTATTCCTACCTATTCCACCTGATCGTGTCCAAATTTACTCTCAGTAGTCCTCACGCTGCGGCTGTGGAAACAACCATCCTGAAGGCATGATGCGAACACATGATGCGAACTAATCTCGACGCTCATTGTAAATGTTGTATTATTTTTGAGTTCTATGCGAAGTTACTGACCTGTCATTTGACTGCACGCGCTGGTAACCAGAAGTAGCAGCAGGAACTTCTTCATTGTCACTCAGGTTTAAATCGTAGTTTTCACTTTATAAACGTAGTCCAGAGTTTCCTTTTATTTCTAAACTTTCCTGTATTTCCTGATGATTTCCTTTGGTGGGCAGTTTAAAATATAAACAACTCGTTCTTCTGTTGGGTGGTTGGAAAAATGTTAATATATATATTCTCTTAAAACTACTCCAATTAACCATCAGTATCTGACTACTTTTGCTAGATGGCACTATGTACGACCTAGCACGTCTGGCACTTGAATGGAAATGAAGTCGAAAATTTCCTTGTTTTTTGTAACTTTTTATTCATCTTGCCTGCATTGGTAGCTCATGTTACCGTCACTCATTTAAGATTACTCTTGTTCATGTTGGGTCTTGTTCATGTTTACTCTGATGAGCAAAGGTTTTGAGTTGACTGAAGTGGTTGCATTTTGGCGTTTTAGTGGACTATTCCATAATTAATACGGTCGTCCTATTACGTAATACAGGTCAATATTGTATTATTTCATTTTTATTCAATTTCATATCTCCGAACACAACCACGTATGAGTGTTTCATATTTTTATTTAAATAATCGGGGAAGGACTTATAAATGACTTCTGCGCACGCATACAGGGCGTGACAAAAGGAATACACACATTTGTTGGGTTAACAAAAACGAAATAACGCATAAAACGAACCGAAGTATTTCTAATTTCCAACTGTATGTATACTGAAATTTTGTTTTGTTTAAACTTAAAAATACTTTTGTTTATTCTTTATCTCATTTCGCTTTCGTTAACCGAACAAATGTCTACACTCTGTAGAATTAGTTCTGCTCATACAACATTTGTATACCTAGTCACAATGGTGGTCTTGAACGCTTTCTTGTTCATGGCGTTACAAGGGTGGGTATTATTTACTCAGGCTTTCAGAGTTCAAAAATGAATCGATTTTTAACTGCATTAAGTACTCTTTCAGTATTATAGAAATATGAATTTGAGTCGTGTGAGTCACTTTATTGCGGATTATGAACCGAATTAGAATATGAAAAGTTTCGTTCAGTTTGTGTTAAGATATTTCCGTTTACTTATTTATTTCGTTTGGGGGGTGTTGCACCCAAACTTCAATGTTTTACACCGAGTGAAAATAGCTTCTTGAAAACAACTCTCCTCTCGTTCACGGAAAAAACTCTCCAACCTTCCTCGGTGGCGGCAACTGCCCAACTGGTGGTAGAAATCGTAGAATAGTGTGACCGAGACTGTGTTGGGTGACTGACAGGGTGCCACCGAGTTGCGCTGACGACCCGAATGTTTTCTCGCTCGACCGGAGGGGTTTTTCTTCTATTTATTTTGAATGTTTTTAAGCACTCTGTGAAGTAGACTTTTTCCACACTTGCTTTAATGCTCGTGCTCGCCTGCAGAACATCTCGTGTGATCGCGAGTTAAGCTTTTGTGAAGACATACAATGCCGCCCCGAGACCGGTGGCGGGTACCCGCACAAATGTGGAGACAGCGATTGCATGGGCGATGCCGGGACTCTATTTTGGGCTGGTCCAATTTGCCCGATGCTGTGCGTATGGCCACCTTTGACCGACCTCGCACTACCTAGTCTAGAGCATGATGAGGTACCGATACCAGTACCCAACTAACGGTCACTTGCTTACCTATGGAAGTAGCCTGTAGTGCATCTTTTATTCGACGAAAACGTTAATTATTTTTTGGAAACTATAATGGAAGAATAAGATTGGTAACATTTATCTGAATGTTTCGGGATATATTCCTTCATCAACGTTTGTGATATGGAGCACCCCGGAAGAGAAAATTTTTGAGCCTCATGCTCAGAATCGTGCGCAAAGGCCTGAATTTTTGGAACATTTGCTCTATTCCATAGGTTTTACAGTGAATCTGCTATTGTTCATGCAGGAGTCAGTTGTGCTTAGCTTACAGTTTAACAAGTCCCTGAAATATTTCCTTATCCTTATTTCTATCTCTCTCTTTCGATCGAATATGGCTGTGATGTAGAGCAGTGTGCAGCCGACAATTTATACGAGTGTCATCGTTCTTATTTCGAAAAGTTTTTATATCACACGTCTTCCTCTCTTCAAGAAGCTTACGTTAGGACGTATTTGCTGACCACGTGGAACGAAGATGTATGAAATGCTACTCATAGTCAAACTTACTTAGACAATCACGTGACTTGATTTTGTGAAACGCTACTCGTAGTCAAACTTGCTTCGACAATCGTGTGACTTGATTTTGTGAAACACTCCTCATTGTCAAACTTGCTTCGACAATCATGCGAGTTGAGCGAAACGGCTAAGCAATGTACAATACAATTAAATACTGAACGTCCTCTGAAGGATGTTCTCGTGGCTTCATGATTCGAAATCATGATGAAGACGTTACCACGCCTCACTGCGGTCGCGCGCGAGGTAACAATTGGCTAAGCCAACTGGGGGCGATTGGATATGAAGTGATATGATTATTTTGCTATATTTTCAATTTGATGTATGCAATACGTACGAGTTGGATACCTCAATTCTCCTACCCTTGCAACGTTTCAGTTGTGCACTTATCGAAAACAGATGGTTTTTCCTATCAAACCGTGCCCCAGTGTCGTCATCGTGTTACATTATGGGTCACGCATTAATTGTGCAGAAACTATAGGTAAGTTCTTTATGTTATTTGAAAAACGATAATTAAGATAATGACGATAACCCGGGGATACGACAAGTGTTTCTTGTACGTGAATGCTTTTAAACCACTGCAATTAGTGTTATTATTATTATTATTATGACTCTAATGTTCTCGCCTTCCGTCGGATTCACTCGCGGAGACGCATGATCCTTGCAAGGGAACACACTTGTCCGTAGATTCTCTGTTCTCCTAAGTCCAAACTTAATGGTTCCCTCTCATTCGGTGCGAAATAGTCTGGGTTACTAAAGCTCTGCTACCACTACCACCACTACTACTCATCTTGATAGTTAAACTAATAATCTATTCTAATGTGTCTATTTTAATGTATTGTGGTGCGACTAGATGACGCATGATCTACGCGCCATTGTGGCGCGGCTAGATGACCCATGATCTACGCGCCATTGTGGTGCGGCTAGATGACGCATGATCTACGCGCCATTGTGGCGCGACTAGATGACGCATGATCTACGCGCCATTGTGGCGCGGCTAGATGACACATGATCTACGCGCCATTGTGACGCGACTAGATGACGCATGATCT
>VOMN01057904.1:0-25684 GCA_014899125.1 Orchestia grillus | reverse complement strand
ATGCAAACTGAACTAATGAAACCCTATTTCCTGTCCTGTGCCGCCTGGGGGCGCCGCGACTGGGGTGACCGTCACTGTGAGTACACAAAAGGTTGCGGGTACCAGTGGTACTCAAGAGGTGATCCGGGGCCGGTACCCGAGTCATCAGCTGCTGGTACGCAACCAGTGTTCAGGCCGCACTAAGGAATCATTTGAGAATGCATAGAAGATAAAAAATGGTGAACTTTTATTCTATCCATTATGTACATCATTTTCGGTATAAATAAATATTTCTAAATTACTAAGGTCTATGACTGGTAGGTGGCACATAGAAAAAAACACCGCTCTGCCACGTCGTATTGTTTGAAAAGTGCCGACATGTACCACCTGTGTCGTGTTCTCCAAGTCGTCCTAATGGGATCATTTTAACTCTCGTAAATTATAACTGAAATTTCGGTTTCAATCATTATTGTCGCTCACAAATTTTTCGGCCGGGAAATCTGATACAATCGGCTTTGAATAGTACGCTTAGGCAGTCAATTTGTAAAAGGACTTTACGAAGGTGACCTTCAGAAGAGCGATTATGATCCACATTTTATCGGCTCATGTTGTTGGGTTCAAGGAATTTTGCGTGCCTAGATAACAAGAAAACGCATCCAATCCCTATCGAGTTTTTGTAAGTTAACATTGTTTGTCCTGAATTGTTCCAGGAGTCATGTGATAATTGCCTCCCTGGTATTTTTATTCCTCAATTTAATGTAATGAGGTTCAACATAAATTCATTATTTATTGTAAGCATTTATGGTTTCCAAGTGCACTTGAGTCGAGGCGATATCGATGCTAATGGTGGTTCAGGCATTTTTGTTTATCAAATGAATTTCGACTGAGCATACAATTATTATTATAGAGCTCGTATTATGCCTGATACTCCGGTGCGTTATTCACGACTCAAATATTCTGAATCATTCGTTCAATTAAGGCGAATCCCTTCTTCTCTTCTCGGCGGACTCTTTTTCTTCTAAAAGAAGTCCGAAAAACGAGTGCCTAGTTTTTCCCTCGCGATATCCACGGGTATGTTTTTGCACTTAAAAATCCAACTGTTCAGTTATATGGGTACCCCGTAGACCACATTTTAGAGCTTGAGAGCTGCTCTAGCGACGCACATGGAACTCGGTATGCATAGAAGAAATTTCGCGATGCATGTCTGCGCCTCAGTGCGATTATAAATGTCATAAATTGTCTCTGTCATGCTGCGCAAATGAGACTTGACCTAAATGGTGTCCTAAACGCATCAGTTATCCACCCTGATTACCTGCTGGAGCCGCCATGCTCCGTGTGCTGGGCGTCCGGTCTCGCTCGAGAATTGCTGATTAGTTGTGAACTTTCTATGGCTGCTCCAGCTCCCTGGTGCTGTTGCTAGAAAGTAACACCAAGGATTTCTGTTCGCCGAGACAAAAAGAATAATTCAATTAACTGGGGGGAGTCGGAACTTTTCTAGGTGTGAGAGTTCGATGGTAGTCGCGCTTGCTGGCGGTTTGTTCTCGGAGATGTACGGATGGCACACAGATCAATTCTATTCACATTTAGAGGGAGTTTGAGTTTCTATTTATGTCGAGCTTTAAATGGTATTAATATATTGGCTGCATTTGTTTTTAATCTGTTTATGTAATATCCTGTTCTTGTTCGAATATACCTTACTCCGACAAACCACGCCATATTTGATGGTAATTTAAATGCAGAGAAACTCATTTTGAGCGAAGATGCACGTATAATTCTGTTCTATAATTATTCTCCGTTATTTTAGGGGATCGCTGTATCAAGACTGGATAATACAGGCGTTATATATTTTTACAATTGATTTCTGCCAATTCACTGGGTGCAAATTTTCATTTTCGCTGTATTTTTCATGCGTTCTCGACTGCACAAGTATTGTATTTACTAATCAATTAACTTAGATGCTGAAGTTTGGGCAAATTTTGTCTCAAAATGTTATACCTGCAAGATTTTCTGTCTCATGGAATGGTAATTCATACTTACCGAGCACGAATAGGCCGGCGTTTGCACTTGAAATCTTTATTTCATGTCACGTGTCTGCCCACCATGACAGTTCTCATTACAGTAAGTGGAGACGTGGGCATCACCAGACGTGTTCGCTAATGGCTTACCGTCAGCTTACTTCTAAGTAACTCCTTACTCTTTGCCGTCTATCTGGATTTTAAATACATTTTCATAAGAATGCTCTAGCTTTTCGTAGGAACCTTAATTCAGTATTATTGCACGGATGCATAAGGCTGCAGCTAGTATTTCGTAGGAAGCTAAATGCAGTTTTATAGCGTATGTACATAAGGGTGCAGGTAGTACACAAGCACGACAATACCAAAGCTTGGCAGCTGCCACACGCACGAAAATATTGCAGTTAAAATTGGCAGCTGCCACACGTACGACAATATTGCTGCTACATTGGCAGTTTATTCAGTAAAGTCTCTCGCTTCAAATTTGTATGTATCCACGTTTACGAGAATTAACAGGAATTTATCCGATGGCAATACGCTTGCGATTATCAACCGTGGTATCACAATGGATATATCAACTATGGCAATGCTTCATCTTTTGTACACGTGTCGTTTTTCACGATAGTGTGCCTTCGAGTCTGCACGTTTGGATTTTTATGTTGAATTTATTAAGATTTAGAGCAATTATGTTGCTCAATCTCCCACGTTCTCTTCACCACAGGGATGCGAAGTTACTTGAGCTCCAGCAGACTGTAGTGTATGACAGTGAGAAATTTGATTTATGTTTCCTTAATTTGCGACTGACTAGGTATTGCTGCTCCACTATGCTTCAGTACGCGTTTGCTGATTAAAGTGCAAAATACTGTGCTGTAATTTAACATGTTTCACGACGGCTTAAAGTTCGTGGATATGAACTTTTTATTGCGTCTTGATGAATCGCGATGAATTCTTCCAGAGTTTTAATGAGATTGTGATGAAGACAACGTGAGCTCAAAGTCTTTGAGAGCACCTCAAAATGGACCGTAAATTAGTTCCCAGTTCTGTGTAGATCGTCAGTTCTTCTGCATTTTTAATTTCAGTACACTCGATCCTCGGAATTCCAAATTGCTACGTTCGTCAAATTGCTATGTTCGTGACTTGTTTAGACAAAAGATCAATCTACTGGTACTAACTAAATTGTCATTGCAGTAAAGGGGTGATTGACATGTGTTACCTTCACTTTTAGAGACGTCTTCGGACTCTACGACTCTAGATTGATGATTGTTCTGAAGGAGAGTTGTGTGTGTCGCAGCATATCTTAGGAACTTAGCGCAACCCGGCAGTTCTGAGGCGGTTCTCAAAACAGATAATTCCTGGCCTCGTTTGCATGCCATCAAGGTACGCCATGGAAACTCCACGGCGGAGTGGTAACGCGTTCCAACTGGGAAGTGAGGGTTCGATTCTTGGCTCAGGCGATGATTTTCAGGTAACCACGGAGTGCTTCTTTTGAGAAAAAGGCTTGAACGCATCAGTTGTTTTATGGTTTTCAAAACTCAGCGGCGCACTGTTTCTAAAGTAAATAGATATAACAGTTTCTACTACATACATAAAGTTTTTAATAAAGTTTCTAGCTGAGAAAATTTTGCCTCTTACCGAGTGAGTATTTGCTTCCCGTTCAGAATTTAAGATCGTTTCATAATCTGTGATTCGCCACCGATTTTACGCGTACACACCTAAGAAAATTACCCATCCCTGCAGTGCCACAAATTCACAGCTACTCAAGGATAAAGTAGGTGACGTAATGTACAACTTGATAATGAAGAAGAACATATTCTGTTTCATTTTCTGAATACTTTGTATACTTCTGTGCTTGGGAAACCCTGTTAGAGGTAATAAGTTTTCTGGCGGACGTCATTGTGCTGCTTATGAATTCAAGGCTGTCGGCGATGCGTCGTCCATGTAATAGGTCTATCCCTGTTTTCGTTCGGCCTCAAAGTGAGGTGAAGCGAACCTACTCTCGAGAAACAAGAGAGTTATTACCACCTGCCGCGGCGCCGCGCACCCCTCGGCCGCTGTATTTTCCGTGCCTTATTTGTACGGAATAATTGTTACGCGGTGGAGTGAGTTCAGGTAATGATATGCAGCAGAAGCCTGTGAAGAATAGAACAGAAAATGGCAACAGGAACTAGCCGAGTGATTCATTCTCCGATTTCTGCATCAACTCCTTTGCCGTCAGACAGCAAGATTAATATCTCATTGATTGCATCACATCACAACACTACATATATACTCTGTCGGTTACGCAGACGGAAACTGAAGCTTGAACACGCTCTCCAGCGCCTCGAAGGATGTATAGAGTGGCGAAAAAGTGTATGTCCACAGCTTAATCGATCATTGAGCGTTCATCAAGTGTCGAATGATTGGTTTTCAATGTTAGTAATAAATAAAATTAGCGTATTTATTTATTATATCGTTGTACAATGATTGCTAAGATACTTAATGATCCAATTATTGATGAATACGTTATGATTCATCATAGTGAAGTAGCACTTTTTTACTCACCGTCTAGTATTGGTGAGGAACATGTGCTCCGTAGCACAAGTGGCAGCGCTTCCCTACTAGTCGGAGGTCCTCGGTTCGATACTCCGGGGGCAGAATTCTTCCGTTGGGAAAATAAAATTAAACACAGTATGCGTCCAACAAAAACGCGGCACTCCAGTGTGGCCCTAGATGCAGTGCTCGAATGAACCCCAGGGTTCCAACGAACGTGTGACGAGCGCCGGCACCGCACGATCATGCTACCAACCACAGTAGCTGGAGCGGACACGCGGCTCCTTAAAGGCGACCCTCTTGATTATTTTCAGGGTTGTCATCACAGTCTCCTGTGACAAGTGTCTTCACCTCGCTGGGAAAGACGTTTTCTTGAGCTGTGGCTCGGCTTTTCGTATGCGCTGCCACGAACTTTTTCGTTTCGCCTACATGGAAAATAATTAGTTTTTGTAAAGGTTGTTTCGTTCCTTTTTATTCGAATTGTGATGTTTCCCGAAGAACGCGTCCTTTATGCGGTGCCTGCAAAGTGGACGGGACGAAAGGTGCTTGAGTTTTGACCGACTTGCCTCTATTAATTGTTTTGAACCATTGCGAGTTGAATTAATACACTTTCTTTTGCTATAAAGTTTCCGCTGATGTAATGAATAATTTAATAACATTTGTTATTAGTTGTTGCCAGTTATTGTAAGAATTTGTGTGCTTGCTGTTATAATTGACAATTGGGTTGAGGATTTAATGGCTCCCCATTATAATTGGTATTGACACGTCCATTAAGAATAGTTAATTTACTTGCCACTATTAGTTATCCATGTTAAATTTTCGCAGAATTTTTCATAAGCTTACCGAAACGATTTATTTTCGCTTTCGAGTTTAGTGTTTGTCCCATTAGTATTTTAGATATGGACGTTGAAGTTAGTTTGTCTTCAAAATCATTTACTGCAAATGAAAAATTTGATTACGCTTCTGTTTTAACTTCATAGCGTTACTATATAGCTCGACTTGCTGTCGAGTTTGTTGGATACAAACTAGATAAAATAGAATTTTAAAGAAAAAATTTGCTCAATCTGCTTGTTATCTCTGCCGAGTGATTCGTTCAAGAAAATCTTGTTCTTGACATTTGAATGTGTTCCTAACCTTAGTTTACACGCCCTTTATCCTCCATTACTTTTGGACGATGAAGAGAAAACTTTCGTAAAGAAGCTGTTTTTTCTTTGTAACGCGAAGAAGTTTGTGAACGCAAACCTGTTTGGTCGAATGGAGGGCAGGCAGCATATGTCGCAGTGACTCATATGGAATCTAACTGACGATGAATTTATCAGGAATTTTAGTGGTCAAGGTGCCGTGTTGAGAACGAGCTGCAGTGGACTCTTCCATTCATCTACGACTCTCTATCAAAAACTTTATGCCTCTAATTCTCCTCCTTTAGTCGGCTGCAGAACGATGTAGAGTCTGGACTCGAAAGCCTTGCAGTGGGGGGTACACGATGATGTGAAACGTTTCGACTTGCAGTTTACGGGATTCTTGATCAACTTATTTTAGGGCCTTGTTATTGAATGTTGAGGTTATCTAGGAGCCCGCAGATTGGTGGTCTTTTCAGCGGTTTCGTTCTTCATGAACGATGAGATGCATTAGTTGGAGGTGCACGTAAAGAATACGTGCACCTTCCAAAGAGAAACTGCTTTCATGATAAGGCAACGATTTTCAGACGTAACTTACGCTGTTGGGAGTTGGAATAAAATGTAAAAATCATATTTACCAATGCATGTACTTACGTTCATGGGCATAATTTCAGTTTATGGACTGCAGAATTATTTTGAGTGCTTATTATACTCGTTTTCTCGGAGGCAATCCTTGAACGTAGATGATGCTGAATTCTACAGTTTTGGTGAATGAAAGCGTTTTTCCCTGTCATTCTCTTTAGTCTGAGCTAAATAATAATACAAAATATATTGTCCCCTATTTTACACTGAACAAACATTTCTACTATGAGATACATACACATGAAAAATTGTAAAAAATATAAGTATGCATACGATGTCTCAAAGCATGCCAGTTTTTCGAATGTATTACTGTCGACTTCATGGATCACAGCAAAAAAACCCGTCTGTTACTCGCTGTACAAATCATTTGAGATATTTGCATTTGATTTCAACAGCTCCTAAGACTTCATATTGGTGGCGACGCACGTTTTCGAAATGAGATGCGAGTTATGGAAAAGCATTTGACAGAGACTCGCCAACTAAGACTCTCACAAATTGCTTACAAATTAAATTAATTAACGACCAAATTGAGAGAAGTATGCGCAGTGGCGGAGGTGCGCTACCAAGTGCAACCAGCTCAGGCCGTGAAAGGTTCGCTGCCGATCTTTGCCTTGGCAGAGGCCTTCTGTGGTGGTGGAGAGTATCCTGTAAAAAGAAGTGGTAGAATTAGTATTGACGGCTTCATTGTTTATTGTTATTATGATTGTTGTTCACGACTACAGTATTCTGTAAATGGAAGGAGCCGTAATATTGCCGGTATCGTTGTTTATTGTCATTGTAATTTTTATTGTAAAGGTCTACTGTAACGTGTTAATAAAAATAGGAGTAGTATTATTTGCTGGCATCATTGCATATATTTATTATGATTATATAATTGTTGTTATAGATATTAGTTGTGCAAATTTTCATATCTCTATCAACATTATTTTATTTTATTCTATAAAACTTTTTGACATCCTATTTCTATTATTGTAATGAAATGATAAACTGTGAGTTTATACAAGTTCCCCGGACAAAAAATTAGTCTCATTCTACTAATATAGCGTAGGACCTCCATGAGCACGAATAATTGCGACAATTTTGCTCTGCATTGAGTTTACAAGTGTCCTAATGTACACCTGTCGATTTTGAACCATTCTCGCATCAACTGATCTCGTGGTGCGGCCACAGTATGGGACGATCTTCTCGATGTCTAACTTGTCGTTCTAGGAGCTCCCATAAATCTATATGGAGTTCGTGTACGGGGACTGTGCTGGCTAATCTAAATACCTGACATATTCTGAATGACAGCCATGCCAACTAATGGCAGATCTAGCCCGACGCACCCGGCATTTGTCATCCCCGAAAGGAACTCGAAAAACAATAGGTGACTAATTGATTGTTTGGGGAGATTATTTCTGCATATTTTTTCTTGGTTTCTTTAAAGTTTTACGCTGATAGACTTTTGACTATTCATACTTACCTACGTTTATTTAGTACTTCACTCGTATAAATGGGTGTAACATTTAACGAATTGTTGACATTGTTGTAATGCATTTGCATGTAAAATAGGATCGTGGGATTCGATTCCTGGGACACTATGTACTAAATGTTGCATCGCGTCTCTGAAAAAATTAAAGCCTTCTAGTGAGAGTCGGCCGACGCTCCTGCCTTCCTCGTACGTTTAAACGCGTGCATTTTACATGAAAAATACAGTTGAATTTTATTCTTTGACTCATTTTTTTACATAAAATTCCAATTAAAACGAGTATGTGCAATGCTGTGTACTTATGTGCATGAATACTGCATTTCTTAAAATATTGAACTTTCGGATTTCAGGAATGAATTGGAGAACTTCTTTTGAGAAATTATTCATGCAAGCCTTTGAGTTGTTATTCATGATTTGTCATCAAGGAAGTAAAATAAAAAAATTGAAATATATGCTTGAATAAAAATGAAATTTTGAAATATGTCAATTTCGAAATGTCAGGCTTCTAAGTAAATAAGAGCTTCTGATCATTTTTCGTAATTTTTAATATTTCGTTCCTATGAAAATGATTTTTGAATAATAACTCATAAGCTTGAGCAAACCAATAACTTCTCGCAATATATTCTCCAATTCATCCTTGTGAAAATGCAAAAATACTGTATACGTCTCGCTGTTATGATAGAAACGAATACATTCCTCGGGAAACCATACTTTTCCTTGTTCTCTTACGTAATCGTTTTTAGCTGTTTCCAACTCGCATAAATAATATTTGAAATATTTATTTATCACAAGTAATTTATATCGGATGGAGTTCTACAATCAAATGAGGAATGACGAAGAACCGGAATCAGGATATATACCACATGTGGGCTCGAATTAGCTACAAAGCTTCTAGAGTAACCTATATAGAAATGAAGGCATTCAATTCACAGCACATCAATGATTAATAAAAGAAAAAAGCTTAAAGTTACATTCAGCTCTGTAAGTTACAGTAACTGATTGAAATGTTTAAAATGAAAGATTAGGACAAAAACATAGTATGAGTTTAGCAATTTAGGCAAAAGCTGCCATAAGCATTGACATGTGTAGGTGAGATTTATACATACACATAGTTGAGCATATATACACATAGGTCGACGTTCACGAGCGTATGTATACTCCAATAAAACGAGAGAAGTAAATACGAGTACATGCATATAACATTGGCTTGAAACACGACGACGGTGGAAGCTTTTGCAACCGAACACTTCGCCAAAAATAAAATTGTCTTCGCTGAGTCCCTTCTACTGAAAATTGAAAACATATAACACTGCGATGAAAGGTGTCATAAGCAACACGTTTTGCACCAGAGACTACAATTAATGCTTTGGGATTGAGTTACCATGGGTGACTGGAACAATTATTTAGCCAGCTGTATTTGCCGTCTTTGTCAACTTTAGAGCTCAATTGACCGCATTCTGCGTATCTAGTCTACTGACTTGCTGAATTATAGGAGAAAATATTGAAAATATTTGATTTGCGATGATTTGAATCTCCACTGCCGACCAAGTGTAATTTCGCTTAACGATCTCGCTCAAGGGGGTTAAGAGATCAATCTAAAGAAAATGTCTATTTTACATTACTCCGTGTAATAAATCGAATCCGAGCTCCTCGTTAGCCGCGTAATGCGGGCACAACGAGGAGCAGCCTTGTTTGCACGGTGAGAGTGTGCGCTATCATGGACATTTCGACGCCTTTTTAGGTTCTAATTTAATGTCCTGAAATTACAGAGGACACCGTTAGTCGTAACCACTTAGCGGGACCTGTTTGGATTGCCGTAGTTTTATTTGCGCTGTGTCGATTGATGCTATCAGTGTGTGGAGTTAACGTAGCTAAAGAGCGCGATGACCAAGCAGGGGCAGTCGTTGCCAGTGACGGTCACCCAGGAAATATTCAGTAATGCTGATAGTGGGGTGTCATTGCGTTGTAACATGCAATCGCGATCGGTATACAGTTATTGCCGCAAAAACTTTTCTCCGTTTCCAATACCTATAACTCCGCAACTAATGGTCGTAAAAACTTCTATATGGTCTCATTTTCACTGCCATTTAATGCACTTTCATCAATGTAACGATTCTGCATTAATAGGAATAGTTCATGAACAGATGAACGATAAGTGGGAGTCGCTTTTTTCGCCATTACGTGAGGGGATTCCTGTAATCGCAATTGGGCATGCGGTAGAACGGCCACCTCGCAGTCCCGATCTGACTACGTGGGATTTTTTTCTTTGGAGTCATCTCAAAAATAATGTTCATAGAACGCCTCCACACGACCTTGAAGAATTGCGTTATCGCTTCATTCAAAAGTTAATGAAGCTAGAAGCCATCCAGAAACTATTAGAAAATCAATCCTAGGAATGAAAGTCGGATGATCTAAAGTGCGTGGAAAACAGCAGTGGTTATTGGTTATAATGGAAACAGTATGTTTTCAGTAAAAAGTAAAAATTTTGATCTGGAAAGTCCATTATCAACATTTTTTCATTTATATACTACATATTTTTTACTTTTATTAATTGTAAACATGGATTGTGTCCTAAGAATTGCCCTCGCGCAATGGCAAAAAAAACTACTCTCATTTATCATTCATCTGTTCGTTAACGATTCCTATATATGCAGAATTGTTTAGCCTGATGAAAGTACCTTGAATGACATTGAAAATGAGACCATATAGAAGTTTGTATGGCCATTGGTTACGGAGTTGTATTTAAAAAAAGGAAACTTTTTTGTAGCGCACCCTGTGTACTCCTTTGTATAAACTTCCGCGTTCTATTTTAAAAATGCCTTATGTCCTAACAGCAAGTGAAATATTTTCTTATTCTTCTAGAGAATAACCAAAAATTTAAGTTAAAGTTTCAGTAAAAGTTCAAGTTTCATGTAGGTGTGACATTTCCATTCAAGTTCCAAATCGAATATTTAAAAATATCATTTTGTTACAAATAGCACGGCTTATGTGACCCCTACGTCAAACTCTCATGGGGCTTGTTTTTCGCTTTTTATTAAATTCCCTGAGTTTGAGGCTGATTTTTGTGAGTCTACAACGTCAACATCGGCTGATTTTTGTGAGTCTACATCGTCAATATCGGCTGATTTTTTTGAGTCTGCAGCGTCAATATCGGCTGATTTTTGTGAGTCTGCACGTCAACATCGGCTGATTTTTGTGAGTCTGCAACGTCAACATCGGCTGATTTCATTTGTTGTGTTGCGCAGGAAAGCAATTATGCAGGGAAGCATTTCGACAGACCTTCAATTCTGTTTTTCACGTGACTTTCAAAAACTACACAACGACTGTTTACAATTCTGTTTGTGCAGATATAAACAACACCTTCCAATTTTATGAAGCTAAATTAAAATAGATATTAGTCTAGAGCGGGTCGTGTTGACTGTTGACTTCAATCAGAATGTGATCATTAAACAGGTAATTCTGTTGTACAAGCAGATTTAGCTCGAGGTTTATACGAGCCAATTTAACCAGTTCTAAGTCAAAATATTCTGCGTTGGCCAAAATACCAGATGACTGAAAAACCCTTTGCTGCGCTCGGATTAAGGTGACCATATTGGTGCGTGGTGGTTGGGTGGTGTGGTGTAACGGCGTTGTGGTGTTCTGATGTAGTGTAGTGATAACGTAGTGCATTGATGGAGTGCGTACTAGAGGGTAGCGTGCAGGCGGTAGCGTGCAGGCGGTAGTGTGCTGCTGGTAGAGTGCAGGTGGTAGTGTGTACGTTGTAGAGTGATGTAATTCTGTAAAGGGGGCTGGTGCAATGGTATTGTTGCTGGCTGGTTGGCCGGTCACGCTCGGACGAAGCAGAGGGGCTGCTGCTTCTGTGTGATAATAAAACGTTACTACGTTATTGTGTCAAACGTTACTCCGTTATTGTGTCCCAGTATTGTCTCGGGCTCCTGAGCGCAGCAAAGACAGCCATTGTGCTTGGAATCGCCGTTCATGGGTTATTTGAATTTCGGGCTGGGGGTGGGGAGAGAAGTGTATTTCTCTAGCACGGGAGTTTTATACTTCAATTGACGTCAGAATGTTTTATCGAAATGGTTTTAAGATTGAATAGGTGCGGTCTCACGTAGCGGGCGCTGTTATTATCAGGTGCAGCTTCAGGACGGGTGGGTAACGTTACTGCTCACTGCAGAGCTGCTGGTGCGGGCTGCAACTGGTACTACCTCCGCGAGAGCACTAAAATAAATTAAGGTAACTTTTTTGGACATGTTCGTGTGTGTCATACACATGTCATAGAACTTACGTACGCTTTTTAAATATGATATGATAAGTATTTTTGGTTCATTTAGGAATGCGATTCTCATCAGAGTGGCACCGTAACGTACCTGTCTCAAGTCTACGGTATTTCATTCGCAAGTTTAACTTACTCCGACGTCGCGCTAGTTTCACAGCTCGACTGAAAATATTTAAAAATTTCAAGTATCAGCATCGAATATTTTAGAGCTGAAGGGTCTGCTCGTGAATTTATTTTACGTTAAATATATCATATTTTATCGTATCATCAAAGATATTTGTACAAATGCGATTAAAGGTGTACTTTATTTTTGGTAAAATATTGTCGTTTCTTTAACGTATTATAAGCGTCCTCAAATAGCCGCTGCTCCCTTCATGTTGTAGCTTCTGACAGTCGCAAATTTTCTTATATGAGGCATCCGGAAATTTGTATCTGAACATTCCATAGTGCGACCACAGAGGGTCTAGACAGTATTCTTTTCCCGGTTATCTAATACTTAACTAATGGTAGCTATTCCCGTTGTCTAGCCGCATTTGAGCAGGTGATATACTTATACGCATAAATATCCTTAAGCCACGCTGCCTCTTGATATTGTAACTGCAAATGAAACCTTGATTCAACATGCGCTCGACTGCCACCCGCAGACTGAATGAGGTTTTATGTGCAATATAGCGAGTGTTGTACTAGCCACCATGAATTGCAGGGAAGACTTGTACTGATACAAGCTGATGAGGTATTCAATCGTCTCTGATCAGCGTCATCGTTAATTGAAATTTCAGCGAAGAAAGACATTCACGTTGGATTACGCTCCTCTATTAATCCATCGACGTGCCTTGGGACCTAATCCCAAATCCCAATCTAAGAAATCTAAATCCAAAATTCCTCTTGAATTTCTAAGGTAAGTGAACTTTGGTGAGAACCTTCACTGACCTCTGCCCAAAGCTATGTACTCGATTCCTACGAGGATGGTACACTAAAGTTTTTTTGGCAGTTAATTAGGGTCGAACATCGGGGTCGGCTGAAAGATGCTGTCAAACCCATGTTAAAAACGCCATTTTGGTTGGTAGATTTGAAATCATATTCTATACCATGAACTTGTGACTTCTTTTCTTTAACATATGAGGTGATGAGTTTACATGGTGAACAATTGTCCCTAGATTTTCATGCGATTGTGCGGACTGAAACTTGGCTGAGAGGTAGTGGTTGGTGCGAAGTACAGGGTTGTGAACCGTACCACGTAGTCAGGAAGGGTTGGGAGAGGGTCGGCGTAACAGTTTTAATAAATTTTACCTGTGATAATGAACAGGAATTATCGTTTGAGCTTCCCAGACACTACTGAGTAGTAGGAATTTGGATTGATTTCATATTAAATTGTTTGCACTGTTTTCATCGATCTCCCACGGAGCTGAGACGGAATTCGTCTGAGCAAAAGTCTTCATGAGACAAAATTCAACTCACTGTAGGCAATAGCACAAATACTATAACAGAAAAATGTACAAAGGATAATGAATATACGGTCTCCCCCGCATAGAGCGCTAGATAGATTCGAACAAAGTGACTTTTTTTACCTGCATCCTTTAACACGCTCTACTTGAGTCTTAATGACAGGTATTTTCCGAGCTAGGTGATGCTTGCTCTAACTGATACTACTCTATGCGGGGGACGGCTGTGGAGTGGTTGTTTACTGGAACCGATCCAGCGCTCTACGTGGGGGACGGCTGAGGAGCGATTGTTTACTGGAACTGATCCAGCGCTCTATGTGGGGGACGGCTGAGGAGCGGTTGTTTACTGGAACCGATGCAGCGCTCTATGCGAGTGACGGCTGAGGAGCGGTTGTTTAATGGGAACCGATCCAGCGCTCTATGCGGGTGACGGCTGTAGCAAGACAATTTGAACAAAAACCAGTATGGAAAAGAAAGAAATGAGATCAAAGATAACAAGGTAATGAAAACGAACATTCATTTGAGTGGTATTCATTTGAAATTTCGTTTTGATTACTGCATATACCGAAGATGTTTGTTTTTGTACTACCGAAACAAGTGATAGAACTATAAAAGTCAGTTAGGCTATACCATGCCTGAAACGTGTTCGTATTAATGATTGAAGTCGATATCTAATATTTTCACCAATAACTAATAGAGTGCCCTAAAAATTGCCCTCGACTGATGCAACCGAATTATTGTTTGGACGCGTGCCTAATGAGTGAGTGAAATTCTTTTAGCCATGGGGCCTGAAAAGGCTCAACTTAATTCATCGAGAACAGAATTCATAAAAATCTGTATCTTAGGCTTTCAAGCTTCACTACTCATTTTTGGTTTTGAAATGATGTGATAGAGTTTTGCTCTGTTCATGAGTACTATTTTTCTTCTACTTCACATGGCAGTTACCATGTGTTATGAAGGCGACGCACGTAGACGATATTCTTTGTCCTGTGTCGAGAAAGCCGACCATGACGAAAGCTGGTAAAACAATTGAAGAAAGTGACCTACGAAAGCATGATGGTTTTAATGTTCAATGTATTATTGTACCAACTTTTCTGATTTACAGATTTTATTTTACCACGTCGAACACTTTAAAATTTACGGTTCTTATTGGAAAATGGAACATTAACTCGAGGTTGTCGCTACGACTCGCTATAGAGTTGAGCGACTTTCCAGCAGATTATATAGTGGAAAACTCGCCAGGCGCAGCCGATATCTTAACGGAGTGGTCGGTTATCCCTCTGAACATTTACGGTCCGTAAACGCCCTGATTTTATAAGTCGCTTCGTCGAAGCTTTCTTCAGGCACTTCCATTTTATGAACGTGCCATGCTGGGACTTGGAGTTCTTGTACTGCCTTACACTATGTCGAATTCCTAACAAAGTTCTTGTACTGCCTTACACTATATCGAATTCCGGATTAATGATCTTGGACTGCTTCACACTTTATTCAATTCCGGACAAAGTTCTTGTACTGCCTAACACTGTGTTGAATTCCTAACAAAGTTCTTGTACTACCTTACACTATGTTGAATTTCTAACAAAGTTCTTGTACTGCCTTACACTATGTCGAATTCCTAACAAAGTTCTTGTACTGCCTTACACTATGTCGAATTCCGGATTAATTTCTTGTACTGCTTCACACTTTATTCAATTCCGGACAGAGTTCTTGTTCTGCTTTACACTTTACTCAATTCCGGACAAAGTTCTTGTACTGCTTTACACTTTACTCAATTCCGGACAAAGTTCTTGTACTGTTTTACACTTTACTCAATTCCGGACAGAGTTTTTGTTCTGCTTTACACTTTACTCAATTCCGGACAGAGTTCTTGTTCTGCTTTACACTTTATTCAATTCCGAACAAGTCAGCAGGCTTGGTGCTGTGGAGCACTGCCATGGGGCTTGCGATGACGCCGCGAAATACTCGAAGTTCCCAAAGCACTTTCTTTGTGTGAGTTGACCAAACACGTCTAGGGATTAATTTCTGGAACATGAATTAGAAATTGCAAGAGCGTTTGTATAGCATTTATTCCAGTTTTAACTTTGACGTATGTTATGTCAAATTTATTAGTCTAATCGAGGCAATTTTCACAATTGGAGGAAAAGTACTACTTTGCCTTCGCATGCAGCGTTAGTTGACAGTTGGTAATTCGTTTACTCAACAATACCTTCTGAATAATACGCGTTCACTTCAACTACGTAGTGTCCAACAATGTTTTTTCAGTATTGAATTATTCAATATATTCCATAAGACCTCCATCAGTCATTTATTTTAAGCCTCCATTAATAACAATTTTGATGAGATACGTGTTCTCTTCTGCAAAACTTCAATTGTACGACAGAAAAGTTTTAGATATCAGGTGACGGTTTTTGGATTCGATTTACATCAATATAGCGTTTGCTATGAGAGAAATTATATCATCGGTTGAAACTTTAATTGAGGGCTGATTACCCTAAAGTTTCAAGATTTTAATAATTGAAAGGCTGTGAGAGACTAGATATGAGCTAATCGCTCGGTTATAGAAGGATATTTCGTCTTTACGTAACGGAAACTAAATCGAGGCTCGGAGATGAGATTATAAAAATTGGATGACGATCAAATAATCCTCTTTCGGTGCACTCTCCCCGTTGTCTGTTCGCTGACGAAACAAACACGGTACGAAGCTTGGAACAGTTACTCAGAGGCCTGGAGACTCGTGAGCAGTTTTCTTTAGTAGAGACGGTGATTTAATTTATTCTACTGAGCTTTATTTCTGGAGCTCGGCTTACCGGAGACGGTCGGGGTCGAGGTCTGACGATCCCTGCATGGGATCTCTCTTTGAGACCCTGCTGGCTTTGGTAACATGCAGTTGCTTTGCTGTGAAGGGAAAACTGTTTTTGTAAGACATAGTCGGTACGGGTGCGCAGTGTTATCTTTATAGTAAGTTTACCAGATGTGTGCGCTCTTACCTGGTACGTACATACCGCGGCGACCGCTTTGTGTACGTTATGCTGTTACGAATTATGTGTTTGGAATGTGTGCACTGAAAATGGATCCATTAGGGATGGATGTATTTGCGCTGGATCTATGAACAACGGTAGTCCACTGAATAGCTCTGTACAAAGTCCCTGTACCCTTACCTACTGTTACGCCAATGTGGAAACGATGGTAAAATCCTGCAACGATCATACCATGTGACTTCCGATATCCATGTGATCGTCCCATGTGAACGCCAGTGTCCAGCTGATCAATCCATGTGATCTCCAATATCCATGTGATCGTTCCATGTGGCCGTCAATATCCATGTGATTGTTCAATGTGACCTCTAATACCTATGTGATCATCACAGATCACTCAGATCTCGTTCTATTTCCGCGTTCCATTCAATGTTTTCCAACAGCTGGGGACGAGCACCGTTCTGAATAATGAGAATATGCGGGCGAACATCGCGAGACGGCATGCTTATTGCAAGCTCTACTTGATTTGCTTTCAACGCTTTTAGCTCCAGATATTTAAAATGTGCACTTATGATGCAAGAACGCGTGTTTCGAAGATATAAAACTCAAAATTTTGAGTGCGATTCAACTGGTGCTTAACTCAAGTACATCGTAGCTCGGGGAGCTTATTTCGCCTCCCTCTTTTATCGTTCTTATATCGGGGGGACATGGAAAAACTGGCCGAATGCAGACGCTTGTATCTTAAAAATAATTAACGTAAAAATGCGAAACAGGTAATGAAGATGTATTGTAAAGTTTCATTTCG
This sequence comes from Orchestia grillus, assembly GCA_014899125.1. Taxonomy (NCBI): domain Eukaryota; kingdom Metazoa; phylum Arthropoda; class Malacostraca; order Amphipoda; family Talitridae; genus Orchestia; species Orchestia grillus. The sequence goes on along the minus strand of VOMN01057904.1, from coordinate 8,438 downwards.
TAAAAAGACCCCGCAAGTACCTTATAACGTGTCGTTGTTATAATTATTAAAAAGGACAGATTTTCGGGAAATATGACATTTCACCACGATCTGACTTTCCGTGGCCCGCTAGATTTCTTGATCTTTCCCTCTGGATTGTTTTGTCTGGGGGCTACATCCAAGATCTAGATGGTCTTCAAGGCAAAACATGTCAACGCCATAACACGGTATCCGGCCCCCCTCTATTGATCAGAAGGATTTCTGGGCGCAGTAATCGCGAATTTAAAAAAACAGGTCAATTGTAATATGGAATAACTGGGTGTTCATTTCGAGTGTTTATTACAAACCAAATCAATCTTGACGTTGCATCCTTTTCTATGGCAGTTATTTCGCCTTTCTACGCTAACTAGTAGACGCGCCCAGCCAAAAATAGTGCGTCCGGACTAATGATGTTGAATTCTTAAGATGCCCCCTGATTTACGGGAACTCCGACATGAAATAATGTTATTTGTAGTATCACTGATACGGTCTGCCTTATCTGACAGTCTCGCTGTTATAGTAGGAATACGGACTTGCGAATTTTCTCCTATCTAAATCCTTAAGAGAGTGACAGACAGACGGACGGACCAAGAAAGCAAGCAACTCAAGGTTATTATTATAAAGTGAGGTTACTGCTTTGAGTTATAGGCGTATAATTTTGATCACGTTTTTCCATGAAACCCTGCATTTCCTGATAAATTAATAATATGCGTACACGTCACACTCGTGAGAAATAAACGCTTTTCCACTGAACTAGTTTTATCGGATTTTTCCCGGAAGTTGTCCTACCCATTTGTAAAACTGTTTTGTCTACTAAAAGAAATTTTTTCAAGCTCACAAAACCTTTTAGAATTCCTAAACGAATAATGAAGATAATTTTATTCAGTTTTATTACCATTAGTTTTAAGGTTGCTATTGAAATTCTGCTGACGCTGCGGAATAATTCGTGAGATCGGCTCTCAACTTTTGAAACGAAACTTTAAATTAGACGCGACCTCTCCTGTTTTGAATTGATTCTTTCGTATTCAAAACTTTATTTATTGAAAAGGCGAGCAAATAAAACTTATCGCTCTTTATGACGGAATCTAAATTTCAAACACCTTCAAAGGAACCTACTTTATTGCGTTCAACAGCGAGGAGGAAGAGGAAGCGAATTAATATTAAAAAATGTCATGGTATAATGTGGCGATTATATATGATCCCAGTCTTAAAATACGGTTAGCTTTTATTACTGTTTTGAAACGTGCTTTCTGCTGTCACGTATACACACATGCTGGCCTTTCTTCAGTATCCATTTCTTCTCAAGGGCCTCGATAATTTTCTTATGAGGCTCCTTTCTGGTGGAATATGAAGGCATTGACGACGACGCTCCAGACCCCCGGCCTCAACGGATCATCCCAGGTCAGCTGTTAGGACGCGCTAGGGCTCGTATACGCTCGTCGACAGTAGCCCACGTATACGCTCGTCGACAGTAGCCCACGTATACGCTCGTCGACAGTAGCCCACGTATACGCTCGTCGACAGTAGCCCACGTATACGCTCGTCGACAGTAGCCCACGTATACGCTCGTCGACAGTAGCCCACGTATACGCTCGTCGACAGTAGCCCACGTATACGCTCGTCGACAGTAGCCCACGTATACGCTCGTCGACAGTAGCCCACGTATACGCTCGTCGACAGTAGCCCACGTATACGCTCGTCGACAGTAGCCCACGTATACACTCGTAGACGGGAGCCCACGTATACACTCGTAGACGGTAGCCCACGTATACACTCGTAGACGGGAGCCCACGTATACACTCGTAGACGGTAGCCCACGTATACACTCGTATACGGTAGCCCACGTATATGCTCGTAGACGGGAGCCCACGTATGCGCTCGTAGACGGTAGCCCACGTATACACTCGTAGACGGGAGCCCACGTATGCGCTCGTAGACGGGAGCCCACGTATGCGCTCGTAGACGGTAGCCCACGAGAATATTGACAGAACTGCAACACCGTATCTGTTACACTACTTGGATACATACGAAAGTTATTCAACGACGAATGAGAGAAATGCGTAAATTATGCGTTTTACGTATTAAGAAAAAACATATGTAGTACCTATTTTATTTCTTGAAATGCTGAATTACTAGGTTACGTTTTTCAACGATGAATTGGAGAATATTTTTTTAAAAGTTATTTGTTGACTTAAGGTCTCGAATTATGCATAACCTCGTTTTCAAAGGGGGCTAAATCCTGAAAATTGCGAGAGAGATTGCTAAGCGTTTTTTGACGTCTTCGATTTTTTCAAGATTTCGTCTCCTTGAAACGTGTCGTGTATAACAACTCGTAAACTTGAGTAAATAAATAATTTTTGAAAGGAAATTCTGAAAATTAAACTTAAAAGACGGTAACCTGGTAATTCAGTTTTGGTTTTCCATTGCGTAGACATAAAATTTAAGCATCAATAGGAGAACGAAGCGCACTATCATATACATACAAGTCGTATGCGAGTAGCAGGTCCAATTCTTCAAGTTCAGTCAACTTTTTGGTAGATGACTTTGCGCAAACTACTCGAATAGCCCAGCTTTGAAACTGTTGTGACAAAGGGCTTGGGTAAACACAGAAGAATTGCACGGGGATCTTTGGTGTCCCATTTTTATTCGGCCGATATACCGCGCCGTACGAGGTTGGTTTCTTTTGCGCCTCTTCTGGTGTAACTGTCGGGGTTGGTCTCGCGCACGCCGGTTTATGGACATGAAAGAAAAATGGAATCATGCTAAGTATTTTGATTATTTCATATCAGGCATGAGAAGGTTCTTTGCCTCCCTCGTAAACACGGTTGAGTGTCTTCAGGTTCAAGGTCAAGGTCAATTACTAAAGTTAAAATATAATTACATTGGTTTTTGAACGCGTGATGCTTGTCGGATAGAGAGAAATTAAGCTCGTCGGACATGAAATTTGTTACCTATTGAGCTCCAGGTTTTTAGTACGTTCGTTCAGCCGTTTCCAGGTCAGTGACCGAAGCTTAGGTTATATGGAAACACTGAAAAGGCATTAGTCTTCTATCAGAGCTGGCAGGGTATGGACTTGTTTCTAAGTTGCACCATATTGTTCGGACGAAAGCAAGACATCTCGGATTAGCAAAAGGGGCTATTGCATTTTATCGGACTAAGGGACACGTAGCGGAATTCGGAAGTGTTGCTTGACACACTGTTGTGCTGGTCTCCCAACAATGGAAACAATCCAATACAAGCTGTAATTCAATGCATAATTGTGGTCGGAAAAAACTTTTAAACGATATGGACCGTGTTCATGTGGCTCAAGTTGTTGACCAAAATTTCATTGCATCGAGAATGGAACTGCTGCGAAACGTCAATGATGGTCCTTCTCCTGCTTATTCTGAACAAACTCTTCGTAGAGAACTTCGTGCATTGAATATATTGAACAGAGTGGCTCATGAACGGCCGATGTTAATTTCTGCTCACAAGACCACTCGGTTAAACTGGGCCAAAGCACACACGCACGGGACTGTAAAGGAGTGGAGAAGTGGACAGCAGAATCACGATTCTGTCTCTGTAGAAATAGTGCCCGCCGTCATGTTCATCCAAGACTTAAAAAAGTTTTCAACAATGCCTGTCTGCAAGGGGCGATACCAGTAGGAGGAGGATCAGTCATGCTGGGCTGTTTCAAGCTGTTTCAACTGCCCAGCAGTGGGTTCTTTAGTTGAATTATCCGTCAGACTAAACCAGCACGGCTACATTGAGCTGCTACATCATCAAGTTTTGCCATTTGCACAATATCTGAAGAAAGACATGTTGATTCGCCTACCTCTGAGGATAACTGCCAGGGGCGTCGGACACCCTAGTAGTAGAAGGGAGCTAATTTTTTTTCAGGTAAGCTTATAATTGTTCGAGAATATGGTTATATATAATCTACAAACACGAGTAAGGTCGCTACTACATGTCCGATCATGGGTTATGTGCACATAGAATGAAATATGTGCTAAGTTGAAAGTGACCCTCTGTGATCGAGAGATTTTATGCATAATTTTCAGCTAATTTCGACCTTCTGCTGTTGATTGTTTTTTTCCCGTGTCGTAAAACTTGATTCGTTTTTCATGTTCAGGGAAGCTATGTGTCAATATATATTTTGCGTAATGTTAATTAGAAGGGTAATAATAAAAATGACCAACGGTGTTCCATCAAAAAATCTATAAGCTAGGGAATTAAGGGAATGAAATACAGTCAATACAAAAGACTGCAGTACGCATAATTTTTCAACGGAAATAATTCTTTACTGAAAACATTATACCTCAGTATTGGTGGTACGGAGTGAATGGACGTTGTCTTTTTTAATGACAGCTCAGATATGTAGTCGTGAAATGTTCCTGAGCTTACCAGGGGCTCTCTGTCCAATTAGGCTGGAAATTTGCTCCAACAAGGGAGGAGGGGCGGGGTGGCTTGGCTGGAGCTGTGGTAAGTGATTAGTATTAGGAAGTACGTTGCTGGTACGAATACTTTTACATTTATACAGGTATCTAGAGAGGAGTACTCGTTAGGCTGAACCTACACATTTCTATGTGTACCTTTTGTTGTTCTGCTTGCTACGAAGTATCGTATGAACACTTTAGTTCTGTTATCCATTATCAGAAATGGATTAAAGTCAGCGCAGCTTGTGACTTAATTTTATTTTCTGATATGGGCTTTTTGAAAATGATTGCTAGTATTGTTTAAGAAAAAGCATGAAGTTGAGAAGGGATAAGCCACACAACTCAGACTCCCTCGGGGGAAAAATGTTCAAGTCGACACAAAAATTCAGGCTTCTGTAGGTAGTAAAAACTCAATTCCAATTCAATTTTTGCCTTAATAGCAATGACCTAATGCGTGAACGATGTTTAAATTTCCAATTGGCAGTCTAATCCCTCAGTTTTACTTCTCTGGAAGTGATGTTTTCTATTGGGACCCAACAACACCATTAACAAATTTCTCTTTTAGGAGCGTGTAGGGTTCCTGTTAGCTGGAGCAGCTCCACCTGGGTTGTACGCATCGATGTTTTCTTCAAGACTTGCGCTGGAGTCGCGGTGTCGAGTTGTAAGGCTTCTGCTTGTACGGGCATCGTTTACTTCTTTTCTCCCATTGGTTAATGCTTGGAGTTCCCCATTTTTCCTCAGTTTGACCACAAAGCTATGGTTTAGTTTTGAAGGAACACGAGTATAGCTGATGTCATTTTGAAATTCTCGAGCTTCATCTTCGACCTGAGTGGTGTGTTACGGGAACTAATCTCTCGGCTGTTTTTGTTCACTTTGTCGACTGACGTATTCGGGTGTCAATCATTTGAAGTAGACGTTTACATGGAGATGATAAAAAGCCATTATTATGTTCTTCCAACAGGGACTGGGACGCCCAAACATCGACGGCGCTATGGACCTGAGATGCTCCAGTACTCCTTGCATCCTCCACCCTCTGTCATTGCTGTACAAGGCGCGCCATTGGTCGTCCACTGTCCAATCAAAATCGTCCGTCATCTGAATGCAAAGCGTAAGTGATTTCTTTTCTATGCGTTCAAATTACTATTGCTCCTCTGAATTTGAGGAGAAAAAGCATTAATTTTTTTTTTAGGATTTAGTAGAATCGTGTAATTTTTGAATTTTCCAAAATATGCAAGCAATTATCGTTACCTAAGTACTGGATGCCTACCTTCTACTCAGTCACATGTTCTGAAGCCTAAATTTTGGACACATTTCCTAATAAATTTATTCAATGTTTTAAGTCTGATTTGCATTTTAGCATTCAATTTGCTCATGATGTTGATTTCTGGTGTCGATCAAGTCTTGATAATTAAGTTAATGTATCTCTCATTCCTTACATACTTTTAATACAGTCGTTCCCTGCGTAGAGCGCTAGATCAGTTCCAGGAAATAACCACTTTCTGATCTGCCTCTTAAAGCGCGTTCCATTCTATTGTATTCGCACAAATATTTCCCTTGCTATTTGACATCGCTCTACTTGATGCAGCTCTATTCGAGGCACGGCTGCTAAACATTCATTAGCATGTTGTGTGCTTCTTCGTTTGATGAATATTTGAATTAATTATTGATGAAGCACAGATTTTCCTTCGGCATAATCGTGCCTTTCNAGGAGAAGTCTGAGGGTTGGACCGCCACAGTTAGCGAAAAAGCAATCGCTACAAACGTGACATCGAGCGGAAGGCGAATAATTTTTATCGTGAGTTTTTCCAGCATACGTTTCAAATACCAACCAGACTAAGGTTGAGGGCAAGAATGACTAATTGATGGCCATCGTTTACTGGTTAAATTAACACATGAAATGCATGGAAATGGNTTATCTGAAGTGAGTTTTCCAACATACTTTTCAAATATCAACGAGACTAAGGTCGAGGGCAAGAATGACATAATCGACGGCCATCGTTTACTGGTTAAATTAACACATGAAATGCATAGAAATGGGATGCGATACAAAGTGCCTATCATCGGAATATAATTAGAAACAATAAGTGGGACTCGGCCATACTTAAATTAGAATTATTTTTTATGGCACCTACTGTGAGGGGGTGGTCAGGTGGTAGGACTCCTTGCTGTGCCTGGTTGCCAAATGGCCAGGTGAGTTCTTCTCACTAGGTGCATCATTCATTGTACAGACTCCCGCGATTTGAAGTCCTGACTCTTTGCCGGTGTCATAAATAAGTTGAATTTAGACCTGGTGCAGCTGGAATAATTTAGACGCAGCTACCGCCGTAACTCGTGCGTGAGGGCGGCGGCGGACCTGAGGTCGACTCCCTGCCCCTGCCGCGGTCAATCGGCTTCTTGGCACAGGGCAGCTGACGGGGCTGTAAATAGCTGCACCTGCTGCAGCTGTTCGTCAGCTGCTTCAGCTCCTCAATAACTTTAACAGGTGCAGTCTTCAGTGCGTATCAGAGTGGGCCAATCGCAACGCGTTGTAATGGGGCTGGACTGAATGGATGCTGAACTTCAACAATGGACGTCTCGTGGCCAACTCAATTGACCACCGTCAGCATGTTAAAGCGACGTGTGCTGCTGGCTCTGGTGCATTGTGCCACGTGGACTGGCCATGGCACAGACATGGCGTCGCAGCTACGGTCAAACAGGCCTGCCATGGCATCGTGTACGCCATGTAATGCCTTACATGTGTGACATATCCCAGCTGAAACGTTTTATGTATACCGAGCGGAAAATGTATTCTCCAGCGCCAACCGTTGTGTTTATGTCATGTTGCTTAGGTGACATGAGGACGCTCCCACCTGCACCTGTGTTAATTTGTTGACACTCCTATGGTAATGCAACTATGTAGTAGCCGCGCCCATCCAACAATAGCGGGACAAATGATGTTAATTTCTTAATTAAGGGGCCCTCTTATTTGCGATAACTCGGACATGAAAAATGGTATTTTCAGTATCACTGATACGGACTGCCTTATCTGCCAGTCTCGCCATTAGTTTAGGAATACGGACCCGGGAATTGTCTCCCATTTAAGTCCTCAAGAGCGTGACAACAGGGACGGACCAACCAACCATGCAAGTCGCAATTGTATATTACTATATGTATAGGGGAATAAGGCTATGCAGCATGTACATATGTGCATCACATATTGCAGACCTGCACGCAACTAGACCGCAGTATAGGCAGAGGGGTTGGATTGCAGCATCGTTAAAATTTTAGAACTAAACAATGTTGAATTTGTGCCTTGAACTGTGTCCACTGCTTGTGCTGTACGCTCTGCACTACTGCACACGTCACACCGAGTCCAGAGCTCCTTTGTTCGTTCGTTAACTTTTCGCTCTGATAATAATGTCTTCACTCGCGTTTCACTGCCGGGAGATCACAGTGTAAATGCACCTCTATTAATAACTCATCAGATAAATGTAAACATTCCTAGAGAGTTAAGTGAGAGGTTAGGGTGAAAACGGTTGGGCTGCATGGTCCCAGTGGAGCGTCACCGCCAGCAGGGCACCCGCCACTCGCCTCCGGGTCGCCCATTGGAGCCCCAGGCCCCCCGCTCCCCTCACTCCGACGTCCCCCAAACGTCCGAGTGCGTCGCCGTTACGATGGCAACGGAGGCAGCCGCACGCCTGCCACCTNACGTCCGAGTGCATCGCCGTTACGATGGCAACGGAGGCAGCCGCACGCCTGCCACCTGTGCGGCGGTGGCAGCCGTGGACTGGAAGGGGTGGCAACAGTGGCACATGTTATCGGAATTGTACTGCAAAAATTGATTTCATTATTTGCTGGAAGATTTATTGTCTCTTGTGCTTTAATTGTAAGCGTTTAATGTCGAGCCTATGTTTTTATCTTTCTTGCAAATGTGCGTAAAGGTTCTTACTTGGATGTTGAATTCAATGATCTTAATATCTTCATTGTCTAATCATCCCAGGGTCCAGTAATGACACCAACGTCCAG
>VOMN01057903.1:312-15802 GCA_014899125.1 Orchestia grillus | reverse complement strand
AGGTAAGGTCCTTCCAACGAAGAGCCTGACGAGCCTCAACTCGTTACACTTTCGTTCGAGAGTAATTTGAGCTCTCTAAATGGAATACCTGAGAAATAAGAGGAAAATGAAATAATTTCTCTAATCTTGGGATTTCTTGGTACTTTCTAGCCAGTACCTCCTTTTGTACGCCGGTCGGTATGTAGGAATGGCCCGCCGGTATTTGAACAACAGAAAAATGAGTCCTTTTTTCTCACGCGTATCATCAATCGAGACATAATGCAGACGATCCCTGTGAATAAAAATATTTGTTATTCTCGTAATACGAGTTAAATAGTATTAAGAATAACGAATGCCAAGAAAATGGAGATCTTAAAAACAAGTTAACATGAGATGAATGAGAATAAATGATCAATTCAAATTATAAAAATGCAAAGCAGCAGTTACTTTTATTATTTTATAGATTACTATTCATCATCACTAAAAATTCGCTGCAAAGCCTCTCCAATATTGGAAAAATTATAATATTTGATGTTTACTGGCACTCGACATACATTGGACATAAGTTATATGATGATACGAAACAATTTGTTTTTTTAAGGGGTACAATTAAATTTAAAATCACCTAAAACAATGCCTAAGGCTAAAATCACCTAAGACTAATTTTTCATTGCTGATGAAATCAAATTAGCAAACAATATTTTAAAAATATCGATTGGAAAGAGATTGAAATTGAACAGAATATCAGGATTGTACATAAAAAATTGTAGCTAAACTATTTTGATGAAAAAGCTAATAAGATTGAGCATACGCGAATATACCTTGAAAACGTATCAGTCATTGAGAATCAGTGGTAGTGTAGAGGATTTAACGAGTTCACAATTCGTCATTACTGTCTGCCTCAACACTGAAGCTTTGTTGCTCGCGCGTGAATGTTCGTACGGCTGACGCGATGTAGTAAAATATTACTTTGTTCGAACTTCGAACCTCAGTCAGTCCATATTAGAGTCCATATATCCGTTGCGTACGAATATTTGATTCAACTGAACAGATTTTATGCTGATGCAAAATGTACAGCTCAATTTGAAGAAATACGAAGAAACCACGGACGAAAACAAACCTGTACTTTACAGAATTTTCAAGAAAAGGGACATTTTTTTTAGCAAATTTCTGTTCTTGCCAACGGCAATCTTCCATCAGCTGATCAATCATCAGTGTGCCTCGCGCTTTCAATCTGTGTGGATGTGCGCCTCTCGACTGTTCTCGTCCGTTGTCATGCGGCGTCGACTATTTTTGTCTTGGCGAAAGACAACTCGCGTTGGCGTAGAAGCTTACGATGTTCGAAGTTGAGAATTTATATAGTTACCTGTTAAAGCTAAGTTCACGTTATAATTAAAGTTAGAGCTCCCCGGAAATGGTTTACTAAACGAAATAAACGATAACGCGCAGTCATCGTTTTGTTGCGCTGATAGCATGGCGTACTCAAGAATTCCCGTACTAGCGACTCAATTTACGGCTTTAATGATGTGTTTGTGTGGGTATAAATACGTGTGATTGTAAGTAAGACTATAAAATTAAATGCTCGTGTATAAAATTAAATGCTCTCAATCACTGTTTCTTAACAAAGTAATGGGTCGGTTAAGTGACATTGAGTCACGCTCCACTTAATTGGAATGCACAGATGTACTTAATATCTCTTGTTCAAGTTGGTTTAATACGTCCGTTGTTTTACAGTAAGTGTGATAGTTTCTCCACAATAATTCAAATCCGAAGCTAAACTCGCTGGTTGATAATTGTGTTACGCACGCACATTGATTGCTACAATTTGAAAAAAAAATTCGCTGACATTTGCAGAATTGAAGGCTTATAATATCTATCTAGAAAGTCACTACATGCTTTCATTTCTGAATGTTATTTTTGATACAGTAACTGAATACCAGCATGCAATCACAAAATAACAAGGATCCAAGCCTGTATCGATATTACTGAAGGGCTTACTTTCAAAATTATTTATGACGTTCATTTATATTCATCCCACGTATTTTATGATAAAACACGATTGTTTTTATAAAGTAAAGTTTCCAGTGACTTCCCGAGCTCTCCGTGGGAATTTATTTTGTATTAGTGAATAGAATCTACAAGTCTGTGAATCCGACATTTTCTTGCGTGCTGCTCAGCAAGAGCGCGCTGGCGGATCCGCCTGTAATCTTGTCCGAAGAAGCGGAACCTGGTAATTCTCTCCTGGCTTCTTGTTCTTGGTTTATTTTACAACTCCATAACTTTGCATCCATGAGAATTTCAAGATTATTATAGAACTTCGAGTGTCGTTTATTGATTGTGGCCGAACTGCGTTCATGTTTTACAACTAATAAAGTATCTGGAATTATCACGACAGTGCAAGGGTCAAATTTCCACGAATCGTATTTAGTCCGGCGCTTAGCTACCAAGTAGTTTAGTTACCTATCATTTCCCGCCGCTTATCAGAAATGCAACACTGTGACGGCAAGACTGAGAGTTTCAACGTTGTAAATACTCGTTTGAATGCATCGCTTGCCCCTCATCTGCTGAGCTGCCGACACTTCCACGCGTCTAGAATTAAAAATCGTCAAGACGAGTTAGAGGTGACAGAAAATGTGCTCATACGCGAACTACTTTTCTCGTACCACGACAAATCGAGTCAGTTCTTGGTAGCAATTCGGTTTAGTGTAATATCAACTAACATTTTCTTTTTCTGACGGCAGTACGTAATTTATAACGTCTCGAGATGGCCCTCAAGTCTCATCCTCTGCTCATACGATGCATCTTACTTCAAGGACCAATCCGACGAGCAATAAAAAACCCCAACATTAGTTGGAAGGAAATTTCCACAATCGTTTTTATATGGAGGTACTCTCAGTAGACTTTTTATTCAGCACACTCGAGAGGCCGGCGTCTCTCGCTGCCTGACCAGCGCCGGAGGCCTGCGGTGCGAGTATTGAGCAAGGGAGCATCGCTGGTGCGGCGCTGCTGGCTGCATTGCAGCACAGCTTGCGACGGCAGGGCTGCGGTCTGCTCTCGCTCTCCTCAGCACCAGCACTTCGTGGAGGGGAAATGACGAATGCAGGCCCACACAGCACCGGACTCTCGGACTCAGTCGTAATTGTTTCGTTTCTTTGTTGAAGTGTCCCAATCGTTGCATTTAAAATGACTTACTTCGTTTGTTTTAGTCGTATGAAAGACAGTGAAAAGAGTAATTTTTCAAACAAAATGTTTACAAACGGGACAATCAAAATTCAAAATCTTCCACTTCCCCGGGATATTTTATACTTTCAGCCCGTGTAAATAGCTCATAGATAATAATACAAACACGAAAAATGCGCTCCAAGTTTTACGTTCTTAAACACTGGAATACTCGTAAAATATTCAGGTAGAATTAGTGCTGTCAACTCACAGGCAGAAGTAAAAGTCGCATCACGTTTGTAATGAGAGAAAAATAACAGCGCGTGAAGTATCACAAAGCAGCACAATGCCCGACATGTGCTTGATGACTCGAGCTTTTCTTTACATGAACGGCTTGTTCCAGAAAACTAAACATCGCTGAGTAATAGACTACTTTAGATAGCACATATTTGCAAGGAACGCTCTACATTTTATTTTTCATTGTTTCCTCCCTTAATCTCTGCAGTGGAATAATTCGACCTTGAAATCTAGATATTGGCAGGCGTGAGGGAACGCAAATCTCCCGAGCGCCTCAAGCGTCGCACGCCTGACGACAGGGCGGCGGCGGCGGCGCTTCAGGGCAAGCGTCTTACGCTGTGAGCCTCCGCCGCCTCCGTGTACTGAGGCGCTGTGAGCCTCCGCCGCCTCCGTGTACTGAGGCGGTGTCTGTCTCCGCTGCCTCGCCGTCGTCAACTTTAGTCCTGCAGCCGATATTGACATCAGAAGATGTCTTCATTTTGAAGACTTTTGATATAACTCCGGAGTGGATTGCAGAGTTAACTTTCGATGCCCATATTAGGGTGACTGCTGCACCGTCTGCAGACGTTGACTGATCGTGTGAAGAGCCCTTTGTCCCGCTGCTGACATCAGTGCAGCGACTGCTGCCGTTGTGGGCTCGTGTGTTCAAGATTGCATCAATTTTCATATTTATGCTCTTCCTGAAAGCACTGCACTACTGGCGCCGTTCAGGTCGTGTGCGTACTTCATCGATTTATTGAGTACTTCACTGCCCCGCGTACCGAATTCGAAACACTAATGTAATTGCTTTTACATTGGCCGTGTTGGCTTGAACGCAAATGCAGCCTGTCAATAGAAAATGTTGTCCCAATGTTTTTTGTTTACAATCAACGTAGGAATTAGGTCCCTTTAAAAACAAATGTGCATGATGGGAACAATTGTTAGTGAAATAGAAAATAATTTTGACAGTAGATGGCTAAGACAAGGGCTTGAAGTTTTTGTTACCTTTGCTGCACCCGCGTCTCATTTTTTCTTCGGTCGTCTGAGGTTCTATTGTAGAAGAAATTTTAAACGTTTTCCTAATGTGACGAAAGTTGATGCAGCGCTAAAAGTGTATGATTAAATTAGTCAACTGATATTTTACATGTATAATTTTTTCAGGTACAGAACACTATACATTAGATATCTATTTGAAAACTGGAGCGGAGGGTTTGGTTCAAAGTTCACTCATCGAATTTGTTTTTCATTCAGGGTCGCACTTCCTCTCATGCCTGTCTTTCCGGCTCCAACAAAGCCTTTTCCTATTGAAATTAACACAGCAAATGAAGGCGCACAATCAGACCTTCACTTGTGGACCGGCCAGCCTTGACCTCGATATTTTATCGCTCAGCACGGCTGTCCATGTACATCGGTGTACTTTGCCCTGACTCCTCTAGTGAATGTTCTTCCATTCATTGATGACATTTTTTATCTATACGAGTTCGTTCAAATAATGGGTTTAAGCCGCTACATTCGTACCTCTATATCAGGCATGTGAGGGTGTTGAAGGTATCGTCAGCAGTCTCACCTAGCGAGGGCTTTTCGTCGTCATGTTTTTCTTAAGCAATTGCTCCTATGTGACGCTTCTGCCAGACACTGACGCAAATTCAAGATATCAAAGAAATCAACATTGTGTAACACCAATGTCTGTCGCTAAATATTCCGAGTAGATATAATGGATTTGCCTCGGTGATGTTTCGGATGTAGTTATTTGAACCCAAGTCCTTCAGGACCATAAAAGTCTGTGCCGTCATGCAACTGTTCTTAAGGAGCTTGGTCCCGTTTTTCGAAGCATTCATTTCGCTGCGCCAGCTCCCTACTTCGAGCCTGGCCAGTAAACTGGTCATCTGTGTGCTGAGGTCTCATGCTCAACTTGGAAAAATTGCTTGCATTCGCTCAAGTTACTCGAAATAAAATCGAGCGGGATCCGCATTTAAGGAGGCGATCGTATTCATAAGTATGCGTCCTTACGATTTTATCATCGAATTGATTAGTCACATTCAAGTAAAAACCTTTCTATCAAATTGCTATCTGCCTTAAATTGAATGTCTTACATACGTAGGAATTCTACTACTTTCCTAGGTACTACCATGTTCATGTGTTGAAAACATGTTTGTTATTCAAAGTTACCAGAGGAGTTTCAAAGCAAATTTCCTTCATAAATGAGGCTCACAGGTGTTTGCATTCGAGACGGCCTGCTTACTTCCATATGACTTGGGTCATCCGATTTTCTTTTAATGTAAACTTTTTAGCTTTCTTTTCACTTTTAGTTTAAGTTTCTCAAACTAAGCATTTGGTCTGTTTGGTCGGTTGTCTTGTGCTTCATAAAACGTCTTTGATGAAATTTGTGCCGTATGTCACTAAATCACGTTTCTCCATACCTCCAGGATTTATTTCAGACAAGCATTATAGCAGGTTTCATGTCAAACAGAAGAATCTGGATATCATTCGAAATGTCCTTTAGATCTAACATTGATAGATAGTTCTTGTTTAATTTACATTAAATTCATTTGTCAGTTTGTGTATGAATATTTGCCTTGGTACACGATGAGAAAGTCAACATTCCATTAAACGTGTGATACTCTCACTTCACTCAGCTACTGATTTGTACCTGTGCCTTATTAGTTCCCTGTCTTCCTTGCGGGTCTTTTTCTATCCCTTGTTCTCCATATCACTTTCTGTAGCTGTCAGTTAACCTCTGGCTCTATACCTCTCAGAATACACAAGTAGAATCTGGAGCCCGTCATTCTTAATTTTGTGCATCTTTGAATCTGGAAGAAACGGATAATTCAGCAGTATGACGGTCCATACCGAAGAAGATGAAACTAAGTCAGAAACTGGGAGTGATGCTAATTCGTCTTCTACGAAGATAGCCTCTCCTCCAGACGCAAGCGTGGCTGATGCCATCACCCCTTCAGGAACTGAAGAAAATTCGCCTGCGATCAGGCGGCCAGAAGAGCGAAACGGAAATCGCAAAATCTCTTTATCGTCTTGCGAGTCGTCAACGGAGTTATCATCGGGCAAGATTCTTGTAAGTGATGGCGGTACAGCCTCTGCCGATAAGCTAGGTCAGAGATCATCTGTGATAGCCAATACTAATTCTGAGGATACACCTACGGACTCCACGAAATCTACTCACTTTTCAAAGGAAGATCAAAGTGTGACTATTTCTGAATCTACCATCGATGAACCCTCACCGCTTCCAGTTGCGGCTGCTGCTGAAACAGCCACGGACGTCTCGAGGTGTGAAGGTTTGCAAAATTCAGGGTCAAATGAAGGAGGCGTAACCATTTCTGTTCTCGCTGCCTCTGATGAAGCGAGGGAACCTTTAGTGCCTACACAATCTGATGCTACCTCTAATTTACCACAAACAGACACCTCCAGCGATCCTAGTTCAGGAAACATCGGGGTTAATGTTTCTGCAGCTACCCCAGAAAGTAGCTCACCACCAGTACTTACCGATAGCCCTGGCGATAGGACTCCCGACAGACACATTGTTATCGGCTACCGTCGAAGTATGAGCCCAAGTAAAGAAAGATCGGCACTAAATAGAAATTGCAGTATTTCCAGTACTGAAAAGCCTAAACGAATTTTCCAAAGGCCTCCTGAGGGTGAATATCTAACAGCCCCTGAGGATGAATTTTCGGACGCTGGAGGCTACATCGAGGACGAGGTGCTCCCCCTGGATGGAGGCTGGGGGTGGGTGGTCGTCTTCGCCTCCTTCATGATTCATGTGTTCGGTGAGTACCATTTGTAGAACAAGAGGACATTTTCTTTACATATGGATACAGTAGAACCTTCAGTCATGTATGAAGCTATTCACCGCCTTTCGTTTCCTACACGTGATTAGTGGTGAGTACAATGGTTTTAAATTTTGTGTTCGCTGATGAAGATGAAAATTGTTCCTGACTAGGTAATATTCACTTTAAATACTGACTTTGTTCCTGCAGTTTAGAGTTTAATCCATTTTTTGCCATTTTAATTGTTTCTATTTTCCCTTGGAATTTTGTGTGTTCTATTTCCAGAAATCAAGATTTTTTTTTGATACCCGTGCGGTTACTTTTATGTTTGATTTTCTTTTCTTTTAAGATTCTCTCATTTATCAGGTGGTCAATCTACAAGAGGCTGTTGAAATCTTGAAATGAAAATTACGTTTGAAGATTTATTCAATAAAAATTGAACACCGAATTACTCTTTCCCCGTTTCGATGATGATTTTTTGATGACTAACATTTTTTCTCAGTTCAATTTGAAAGTTGCGTGTTACTCCATAGTAGATTCCATCTTTCATTTTTATGTTGAGTAAGCTAAAACCTTTTCCCAGCTTCAACCTGTTTCATCGATTTACGTTTAAATGCGCCTCTTCAGTACGTGTTTTCTGACTTGAGCAGCAGGCAGCATTTTTTTTGCTCGAGATTGCTTCCAGCGGTGATATACTTGTTGGAAATTCTCCAGGTGCTGCGGTAGTTCAAGACATTCTAATCCGACTGAGTGACTTGGTAATCATTCTCGCGCTACGTACCTGTGTGACGGTTCCATGGCTCATACGAAATATTCCTGAGTAAGCTACACAGAGAATGCCCCATTTATATTTATTTTCATGTTTGTCTTTAATTTGATGGGATGTATCTCAAGTTTAGATTGTATTTTTTTTTCACACGAGTAAGGCAGAATGTATCCGGATTCGTCTTTTCTTTAACGTCAGCCTTGATAGACTGAAGATGAGCATATGTACTCCAGCGTCGCTATTCAGATGAGGGAGTTGCTTCAAGTTTCACTAAATTAATGCTAGTACTTGGAAGCTTTCTGCTCATTGTAATACAAGTTGCACGTGCTTGAATTGTTAATTTTCTGAAAACTTCATAGCTTAACTTCATGAGAACATAGGGCATTGTGGAAAAGCAATTGGAAAAACAGCTGTGCACGTGTTCACACAAACATTCATACACCCCACTCATATCATACCTATACACACTCAGACAGGCAGACAGGGGCTCAGATAACTGTGTTGCTGACACACTAGTAGGCGTCACTCCTTTGAGATAACTTTATCATCCCTGTACGAAGCTCGAGATATGGCGGCTTTCTACGCGGAAAGGCTTCCTCCATCGACAGCCTCTGCCTGTTTGTGACAACTACGGTTTATCGCACGGGGTTTTATTAGCGGCCTTCAATCCAGTTTCAGGTACATTTGCGTTTTTTCCTTAATGCTGGCAGCTTTTCTATGTGTATTCACGCGTTGGTGAATGCGTTTATGTATTACGTATTTTCTGCACGTTCACGGTCTGTCACATCGACCAGTTTTTCCGGTTAAGATTTAGTATTTTTTTACGAAGCTTTTTGTTTTAAGTCAGCGTTGTTTAACGTTACGTAGGTTTCTAACACCAGCGCTTTGCTACCCTGTCTATACTGCCAATGTTAATCGATCGTCTTGTCAGCCGTTACCTCAGCCGTAATTGTCCGTAATTACACGAAATAACACGATGAATTCATTCATCGTGTGCAACTCACGAAGTTAATTTTCCTTTGAAATTGGCTCATTTTAAGTGCTGCGTGAAAAATCTTCGCCTGCTTTTAAGGTTGAACAGGATGTGCGTTATGCCAATACGTACATGCAGGGTCAAGTCGAGCGTGCCATGAGGGGACGTGCATTGAGGCCGTTCTGCATTGATCGTCTTGTGATGAGCCTTCTTTAACACCCACTGCAATCGATGATGTTGGTTACCGAGGCAGGTCGCTGTGCGGTCACTGACCAGGTTAATGACCGGGTCTGACGACTGACATACGTCCTCCATTGCCATCTAGTCAATGCCGTCAATTTCCCCTCGGTTTAGTAACCGCAGCTGTTGGGTTATTGTCTCAAGCGTCACGTTCAGTGGAGTGTAGAAAGGGTTGCGATGTATTTATTGTTTATTCAAGCATTTTACCTTCGGGTTAAGGTGTAGCTATTCAGGCAGCTACAAAGGAAGTCGGATGAACTATTTTCTGTGATTTTTTTAACGGGGACGAAGATTTACGAAACTAATTTTATTTAGCTAGGTTTTTGCCTGAGGATTTTAGCGATGTCTGTGACAGTGATAGCTCCGTGATTTCTGGTGTGATGTGAGACTATGAATTACATATACCTGTAAATACATAAATACTTACCTCAGCAAAGGTTAATAACGTATTAAAAATGCTTACTTTCTAATTCGAGCTTCAACCGCTTACTTTATTCAAAATGAATACGTTTTCCTGGTGGCGTTTATTTAAGATCTTAATGTTTGTAAGACGGTCACGCTAATAGCGTGGAATAACACAAGAGTTGCAGTCTTTGAGGTCTTTAGTAAATTTCAGCGCTCGGAGCTGCGTGTCGACAGCGGTAGCCATTAGGCCTGCCGACCGTTATGGCTGCAGTTCAGCGAACAGTCTATCGTACCAGTTTGGGACCAGTAACCTTCAACTTTGGGATTCTTTGCACAGGTGCATTTATCCGAGTCGTGATCGTTTAAATACATCCTTCGCAGTCACAACCACGTGGTGTTTCGTTATTGCTGTGTGTTTACCGATTTCGAAGTGTGTAAACGTTGTAAAATTTGTTCTTACTCGAAAGAACTATTTGCTTAATTACTGTTAGTTTTCAGCATCCTCATTCGAGGTCAGTAACAAAAACTCAAAAATATATTTTAGCCAAGCGTTTCGATACCTTTCAAAGTAAGTGTAACTTGCATATAAGTGTATTAAATTAAATTAAACTGAAAAAAACTCTAAAATTTATACCGTTCAGTTCCCTAGCTGTTAATTGCCAAATGACACAATTCACCGTATCTGAGATGAAAATAAGAAAATATTAATACGAATATTATCCCGTGGACTAAACATAGCGTGTGTCATACCTGACACATCTAGCGTTTTACGTGCGATCTAACAACAGAGAAAACCAATTTAAAGCCTTGGAAGTCTTTCGCTCGAACCGATACGAGAAATGCTGAGGTTGATTAATTGGTGTATATTCTTTCGCTTCTGTTGCGTAGAAATGTCTGTATGACACTAACAATTTTTTTCCATCAATCTAATTTTCTTCAAATAAACAGGAAGCTTTTTCATTCTTGAAGAAAAAAGGGAGATAAAGGTATTTAGCTCCTACTCTACAACCAATGTGCTTCATGGTCATTTTTAATAATCCATGGCGATCAGTTTGATCCATTTTGTGTTTCTCTATGAGTGTCCCAAAAAAACTGAAAGTGACAATGTCAGATCATCTATTTTTCGAAAACAACAGCAAATTTTCTCGATATCTTTTAGCATTTACCATAAACTCGACGACATCAAAAGAAATGTCGCTTTATCACTTTCACCGGAGTGAATGACTGTTATGTGCGCTGGGCTATGTCTAGACGTGAAATTCGTTGAATTATGTTCGTGAGAGCTCCCTGGCGCAGGTACCGTGCCACGCTCAACCCTGAGAAGTACGGGCTCGACTCCTGGCTGCGATAAACTGATGTACACTGAACCACGGAGTGCTTCCTTTGGGAAAGGAAGCTTAAACCTCACGTTTCTCACATCACTCGTGCGTCACTAGTTATGAGGCATTCGACACCCAACGATGTACACTAGGTTTATATGTGTTGAAATTAATAAAGTTTCTTTTCAATTTTCACACGCGTCACCCCGCGCTGTGAACTCGATGATGAGGCCATTGTGGTCTTTGAGGCCAACAGCATATTTTAAATTAAACATGCGTGTTTTAAAATCGTTTTCGAGATAAGCTAGATCATTGACGTTGAAAAGTATTTGAATAAATTTTTAGAAAGATCATGGAGTGAAATGATGAGAGAGAATACGCTTAAAACACATATTTTGCTTATTTCTTGACTGAAGAGCGCATACGTTTATATGTTTTATGAGAGGACGATTACTACGAAAACATATGAAGTTATTTTTCTGTCGAAGGTACCGTACTAATGAGTGCTGAGCTTACAAGGATTACATCGTCATGTCATGATGCAGCGTTTGCGTGGCACGATTCCGTTAGACTGCTGTTGCTGGTGTGCTAGGCGGGTTGCTTTCTCTGCTGCATGAGTCAAAACCAAAAGCTTGGCCGTATGCGGCGAACTGATTTTAGTATCGATGAGTGCGTCAGCCGTCCTACTTTGATCTTGTTGGTCGCACGAGGAAAGTATTTCGTGACACGAAGGCGTCACAAGGTGTTTCTGCTTGCAATAAATAAATGGGAAATATCTGTGGCACAAAAACTTAGAGTGATACAAAAATAACTTCAAACTTTCAGGTGCGGTTGTTGAAAATCACAAACTTTATGCGGCCGCATATGTACTTAATGACGGTTCCGACATTACTTGCTTTCGAAAAAATGTGTCCCTAAAACATCGGTAAAGTTGTCAAATCTTTTTATTTTTTTAATTAGGTGTGCACAGGGGTTGTACGTAGTAATGGAAACAGTAGCGATTTTATTTCAATATTTCAATGAGTTCTGATGTTGCAAATAGTTATGTAACCCACATTCAAATTGATGACTTGTGTTTATTTTAGACAGGTGCATTTATCGAATTTTTCGATGATTACTTCTCTCTTCAGATCCTACAGCTGCATTATGTAATCATCGATACATGGCTTCTTTGACTTTAAGAAAGAGCAAATTGTTACAGTTCGAATTGGGAGAGTATCGATATGGAGATCGAACTCTTGTGTTCTCGAGAGCTACGATACCAACTATGGTAGAATTTAAAAGCAGGGTGAAATCTCTAGTGTAATTTCGGGAAAACTTTGAGACTCTGAGCTGAAAAAGAGGAGACCGACGTGTATTCAAACGCATTAAGGTAAAAAATCATCAGGAACTGCCGCCAAAATAACTGCAAACTTAAATTAACACCTGGCTGGCTAGATTCTAACCAAACCTGTTCGTCGTTAGCTCAATAAAACCAGATATCATTGAGGAGCCTTTACTAATAAACTTATACTTTTTTAGCGCAACGTTCACAAGAAGTTGGATTAGTATAGAAATCATAAGGGATTGTAAACAGACTGATGAAAGGAAGCACTCGTAATATCCTCTGTCTGACAAATCCAGCTTTTCCCTTTCTTCCATTGCAGGACGAGTTGATGTGTGGAGGCCGCCCTTTGGATTCCAAAAATTTTCCCCTGTCTGGATTGGGTTTGGCCACACACCTTAGCTCAGTTTATGATGCAGTAGGATCTGAATAAGGAAATAACTATTATCCTTGATAAGTAAAGCTATCAAAATTGAAAGTAAACAATCAACATGGTTTTGGAAAGGATATTTGTAAAATAAGGGTTCACTGAAGGCTGAAGTGCAATCTTTATTTGTTCCATTTTTTGTCCTATCATTGTTTTGTTTTATTCTTATTTTATTCAGTCTACCTAGTTGCTCATATTCTAGTAATAAAATAAACTGTTGGTTTTGAATAAGAACTATTATTTTCGTGTTTTAATGACTCGTTTATGTGGTATTCTTTATGGATGCCCTGTACTCGAAAAAAATAGCCCACTTTTTCAGTTAAATCGAAAATAATGGAAGAAAAACAAGTATCCGTACACGGTACGTTTTGCTATGATAAATGGAAAAAACACAATGGAAGAAAAAATATCGAGCTGTACCTCATTTTTTGAACTACCCCACAACACATCTTCATCAATTATATATGGGTAGATATACGTAGAAATGGCGAAGGGGTTCACGTACAAAAATACGAGTAAAACGATGTATGAAAACTAGAGTTTTCCCTACTCTTAATTCTTCAAGAATGTGTAATCGCAAAGTCGGTATCCAGGAATCCAGGACAATGAAAATCATTTTAATTTGGGTTTAGTAAATCGTTGCATGGAACGGTATGTATGATATTTGCTTAGGAAAACTAAGATTTTCATTTGAATTTAATAAAGCGGTGCTTAGAACGATATACAAAGAGGCTTAGGGAAACTAATACCAGTGCATTTTTGTTTTGGTAGAGAGGTGCATAATATATTACATATAGATGCTTAGGAAAACCAATATCGGTACGATTAGGATTTGGTTAAGCGATGCATAGAACATTGCGTATTGTATATGGGAACTTGTTATAGTTAAAAAACATATAAGAGTATACGTGCTCAGGAAAGAAATATCCGTACAATTTTATGACTGGGAAAGAGGATCATAGAGCCAATATACATAGGGACCTTAAAAGGAATATAACACGCGTATAATTATGATTTAGTAAACCGGTGCAGGAGACAGAGCAGCGGCGCAGCTGCTTACAGAACTAAAGGTCATCGTCCGAGCTGTGCACGTGTAGAGCGAGTTGCGGGCGCCACCGAGGGCGCTGCTAAGCTGAGTAACCTCATTCCGCCCGAGCGAACGCCGTGATCTTGTGCTCGTTGTCTCGTTGTCATTGTGCGAAACTCTTCTCTGTGGAAATACGAATAAATATAATATTCTCTATGGAACCTTAAACTTTTCTTTTTCGCTTTTTTGCCGGACTTTTCTTTGTGGAAATAATTTGGAAGAATATGAATCTTTGCTCTAGAACAACAAGCTCTTCTTTTCTTTGGCATTTTACCTGGCTTTGTGGATCAGAAAGAATAAGGATAAATAAGGGCAGAATTTTAATGGAACACGAAGGTACGGAAAACACAGAGGTTAATATGTTGAAAGATGATTATGTGATATTATTTGTCAATTTTTCATGTGATTCAATTCAATTATTTAAGACGATCTAGGAAGTTACACGGAACAATTTTTCTTAAACGTTGTATACGTAAAGCGTACAAATTTCTATTACCGAATTTACGGTATAGGTGCTTATGTAAACCTTATTGCAAAAGGGCTTGCTGTAGATTTTGAATGTATTTCATGTATTTTCGTTGGGTATTCACGCATTCTAGAGCACCCAAGTGGAGAAATTCTGTAAAAACGCTTTAGTAGCAGACGGGTTAGACTAATCGTAATTACATTGTTTAAAAAAAACTATTTTATTCACACTACTTGGCGGACAAAAAGGTCCTAATTTCAGCCGTACAAAGTGCTTGCATTCGTAATCTGCGTTGCCAAGCGCTGTTTTTTGGCTCTCATGGCACAAAGCAAGGGTCGGTGCTTGTGAGCGTTTCGTTCTGTCCACATCATCTATTTTATTGGAAATTCCTCACATTGAAAAAAATTACGGTGAAATTTATGAGGAATAATGATTATAACTGCTGTACAATCATCTAATTTTTTCTCGGCGTTTATTTGTTTCTTACGTTCTTGGATCATCCGCTCTTTTTATCTCTTAGTTTGCTGGACGCCGGACGACGTTGCATCGTTGTGCTACTCATATCTCATGGCAAGAGACCTCTCAAAAAGTGCTGATTTCACCCCTGTTCGAATTTTCAATAGATCTCCAGCGGCAGGAGAATCGTGGTCAAGTCATGTGTTCTGAAAGCAAAGAAGCCGAACGATAGCGTCCTGTGCACGATGTGACCAACTGCATGGTTTTTATGGTGGTCCGCGCCTTAAATGAACTCGTATTTGGTGTTGGAGTTTTAATCTTTTTATCTTGCGAGCTCAAGTAGGTCGTGGAAGCAGCGGCCTTGACTCAGGCGGCATGATAAAACATACACTGTTGATATCTTCCGTACGCTTTGTAAAATAGCTGGTGACGTTGTGGGGTCCTAAAGTCTATAATTTGCACTTGCTGTGCTCGATAATTTCATATCTGTGTTCATTTAGTGAGTGGTTAGGCCATGCAATACGTGGTTAATCAATGACCAGTTTAATTTCATACCTTGATTCTTCACGCAGTCGAGTAAGAATAAGTGTTTTACCCACAAACACAACAACCCTCTGACTCAACGCATCCCTATTAGACGTAGAAATGGAACCTAACAAATCGCATCAAAATTTGGAATAGGTTAACTTGGCTGACCGCTACGAACCATGATCGTGTGTGCGCGCAGGAAATGCTGCGGTTGCACTCAGCAGCTGCGGTTGCGCTCAGCAGCTGCGGTTGCACTCAGCAGCTGCGGTTGCGCTCAGCAGCTGCGGTTGCGCTCAGCAGCTGGGG
>VOMN01057902.1:0-58024 GCA_014899125.1 Orchestia grillus | reverse complement strand
GCTGAGAGATATGCCTCCTTGAAATTATCTACAAGGGTTTTAGCGTAAATGAAGGCGTTATCGGTCGCAGCCTCATTCTACGCTCCACATGTTGGCAATGACTCTACAAGGACACATAGAAAGATTAAATCTCGCACTGCGTTGACCACGGAATTACTGCACCAGTTTGTAGATCTCCGACATAAACAAGCCAAGAATGAAGCTGCGCCTCGTCGATCACGCAAGTCTCAACAAGAGGCACACTTCGCAATAATCACGCCCACACAAGCCCTCAATTGAAATGAAGCAAAAAATAGAAACAAAGACAATACGCACACGAGGCCCCTTTACGCCAGCGGTAGCCCCGCAAGCTTCAGCTTCGATCTGCCAAAACATGCAAAAAAAGAACAAGAGAACATATATTGAATATCTCTCTGTAAACGAAGTATTAAAAAATGAACAGAAGTATAAAAATTGTTAGTGATCATTTATGAAAACCACCTGAACCAGATTTGAGATCTGTGTTAGAGTTGAAAAGGAATTTAACGACATTCGCTTACTAAACTTGTGAAAATTAGGACTCGGGGAAAATTGCTCACTATAGAAAATTTTCAAAAAAAATTCTTTCAGCGATGCCAGAGGAAAGAACACAATAAAGAGTTAGAAAAAAAAGCATTAAGTTATCCCTGGCTTCTTCCTCTCGTGTTAGGCGATAACCCAAAGTTAAAAGGCAAGAATTATTGACATTCCATGCAGAACGAGGAAATAAATCTCTGCCGTGCAGAAGGCGAAAATAGGTTAACGGTGAAGGAGAACTTGAAACGAAACAGGACTTCATGAGCAGCTGAGATATCAATGCAAAGCAAACTTTCAATGAAGGAGGATCATTAATAGGATAAAATCGCTGTTGAAAGATTTATTCCAGGCAAAAAAGAAAAGGATTTTCAGTGTTTGGAAGATAATGAAAAGACCTATGATCATTGACAAATTATACCACGAACGAAACTATAAAGCATCTAATACGTCTTCTCCCTATTCCATATGTCTAACGTTTTCACCCTAAAAATTTCGCTTGAAAGACCAAACGGAGAACAACGATTATACGGGACAAAAAAATGCGACAATTTTTATTTCAGCTGTAAATGTCGAGTGAACACTTTCCTACTAACCCCCTATGTTTCCAAAAAAAATTAAAGTCACTAATTCGTAATTACTTCACTGGTGACCTGGCCAGTAATGGGACTGAAAGAGATCGGCCGCCAGCGCAACCGCTACCTGGCCACTGCAAGACATACAAACGCCGGGGAATTGGAACCTCCTCGCAGCTACTTACGGCACCCAGGGCTATTAAACAACAGAATTCCAATAACCAACAAAACAAAATTTTAAAAAGAGCTCAATCTTTTTTTCCCCGTAAACATTACTCTTTGAATTGCATGACCATACGACAAGCGATGCTGACGCGTCATTTCAAAATCACAGGAGATTCTAACATAACGAGCGGCAACCATCATACGGGCGGGCGTCACTCGTACCATGCAGTATTCATACGATGTACTCTGAAAAATTATACAAGTTGGGCTATCCTCCTTGAACGAGGGTGAAACACAAATAAGAGAATAATATTAAGAATCACACTTACTGAAACGTTTGTTCATGACATACGAGGTACCTCGGCTTTAGGGTTACCCGTTACCCTGAAGTGCATAAGGACTAATGTTAGCGTGATGACGCATGTTCTAATACATTTTTACCCAATGCTCTAATGAGAACTAAAAATGTGCAGATATATTAGAGTCTGAGAAGCTGCTGAACGCTGTCCTACCCAAGTCCAGCCGAACGGCTACCGACAACCATAAAAAATACAGAACATCAATGATCTTTAATGAATGGTCTCTGATTCAACCGCCACCATTGAGAAGGCTACTCTGCAGCGAACGCACCAAGAAATTAAACGTGCCTCGTGCATGTACTAGTGCTGATACACAGAAAACTCGCTTCATTTTGTAACGCTTACTGCACGTAAACTATCAACAGTAGAGAAACGTACTTTAGCTTTTTGAGGAAACTTGCCTTTTGTCTATAGCCATAAACCAGATCCGCATCAACAGGGAAAAAGCCACATTATTAAAAAAAAATGAAGATGCACATTAACAGGACACGGGAAGACACGTGACAATAGAACAAAAGGGGGAAACACATAATCAAGACGAAATGAGCATATGTCAATAAAAAGGAGCGATAGATATCGTGAAAAATTGAAGACGCATACAAATTGAAGACGCATACAAATTGAAGACGCATGTTGAGAAGAAAGAAAGCGGACGTCATTAAGAAAAAAATAACCGAATTAGAAGAACAGGAAAAATTTTCTATTAATAAGAAAGCGGATGTCATTAAGAAAAAATTAAACAAACTGGAAGAACAGGAAAAACTTTCTATTAATAAAGAAATAAAAACTTAACAAAAAACGAAAAAATGAGAAAGAAAAAACCTGCATCAACAGCGAGCACTGACTGGAGTTGAAAAGAGCATTACACAGAAAGAGAACATGAGCGACGCGCACACCTGAAGCCGGAGACATGCACACACGGAGCAGGGCCCCCAGAGCGCACTCACCTCAGCGGCGACGGCAGAGTCTGTAGAGCTGAGGTCGCCCCGCAAGGTCTCCAGCGACTGGCGGATGAGGTCAAGCTTGGCGCTGCTCTCCTCCAGACGCTGCTGCGCCTGCCACCGACAACACCACACGTTTAGTAAACGCTTTCGAAACAACGAAATAAACAAGGTTAAGTCTTCGCACACACGGCTAATTCAGCGACCGCATACAACTTATGCTTTACAAGGCAATGTTCCTGTGATGTTCAATGGGCGTCTGGCTATTTTCGTCCACAAATGGTACAAATCAATACGAATCAAGGGAAAAAATTAGGCTTTTCTACTAAACTCAAGACATTTTTTTTGTTGGGTGGCAGAGGGTTAACAGGTCTGCGCTCGTCCACTACATCACACCCGACCCTTCCTAATCGGAAATTAGTATCAACAAGTTTCGACCGGTACACATGTACACCAGCCGCCTTATAAGGGTTTACGTCCGTGCCTGCCAACTGAATTTCAGCTAACGAGATGCGCACTCGCCGCTCCGCCTCAGCTAACGAGGTGTGCACTCGCCGCTCCATCTCAGGTAACGAGGTGCGCACTCGCCGCTCCACCTCAGCTAACGAGGTGCGCACTCGCCGCTCCACCTAATGGAAAAGCATGACACACACAAGAAACAGACACCCTACACGGCCGCTCTACGGTCCCACACGGTGGGTGCGAGGCTGCTTAACGTCCTCGTCAACATACATTCAAACGATGGAGAATAGAATTTTCTCTCTGCAACGAGCACTTCCTAACTAAAATTAAAATAATTCCAAATCTTAACCAGCAGGCATCACGGCAGCGCAGGCGCAATTACAGGTACAGGTCTAGGCAGCTATGCTGGTCATGCTAACACAACTGAGCACACACTTGCAGGGCACCGGTCTGAAGAAGGCAGACTGCAAATATTGGAGTACTGGAACTATCAAGGAATGTATTTGCTACGGGGGTAACAAGTACCGAAACTTCAAAAAAAGATGAATAGTTTAATAACGAGTACACTCACTTAAGCAGGAATGATTTCATTACGATAGTACAACCTCTCACTCCAAAGTGAGAAGCGAAGGTGTGGAGACGATGAAATGGAAGTAAAGTTTTCCTGAACTCGTGTGGAAAAGCTCTGCCCTCAAGAAGCTTCCTAATAGATAAGTGGTCTATACAAAAAATTAATGCACGTTTCAATTTGATAAAATAAAATAATAAAAATTTACAATCGGAGAACTAAATATTTTACAAGAAAAATTGATAAAAAGTAAAATACGAAATAACAAATTCAAGCTCTTTCATCACCACAAAAGCCTAATGGACATAACTATCAGGCTTAGATAAAACTACAGCTCGTACTCGCACTAATATGCCCAGAGCTTCCCATGCATCCTATTTCATCATAAGACACTGGAACTAATGGATTTCCGAAGAAAATTTTATAGTATCCTGGCACCCCCTCCAAAGGTTACCTCGCACCCTAAATGATGAGAGCGGTCAATTGCACTAAATTTGATCGAAGAGGGAATATTTAATTTGAGTATTAGAACATATTTATGCGTTGTTGACCACCCCTGAAAGGCTACCTCGCACTTGCACGAGGTGCAAGCAACAGTGATTGAGAGGCCCTGCTTTAAAGCAAAGGGCCCGTCTTCACCACAGCTAAAGAAGAGGGCACAGCATGTCCGCTCACCTCGACACTCTTACTACACAATGATACCGTGTAACTAAATCAGCTACTCGTAGCAAAGAATCATGAGAAGTGTACAGGCTCAAACCGGCGCTGTGGTGTGCGTAACTATCTGAATGACGCTCAGTAATGTACACTGCCATGAGACGAGCTAAATCACCGAGAGGCATTGGGGAACAATCCCCTCCACCGAACCATAAGAAGTCATAAACAACAGGAAAGCGCAAATGAGTTTTTCCAATTAAAAATATTGGTAACTATTTCAATAGGCTTTAAAAATCACCAAATAATTATAAAATATTTTCAGGTGAAATATAAGGGGGGAAATATGAATGAACATTCTATCCTTACCAATGTCAATAAATAATGAACAGAGCATTTCAGATTCGGCAGAGCAAATAAAATGCTAAGTTTATAACAGCTATACAAACACAATTGCATGATCAAACGCCATGGCATTTCTCAGGTACATATTTCGCGAACGAACTCCATTAAGTAAGCCCATACCTCGTAGTATTAAAATAAAGCAACTGCACACGTAACAAGGGAAAATTTTCCATCTTCTCCCCTCTCCCAACCGCACACCATCCCAGATGCGGAATGAAACAAATGGCATCACGGACTTCGCAACACTTGAAACAACGCTTAGCTTTTCATTACGCTAAGCTGCTAACACGCAATGACCATTTCATGGAAAAGAAAGTACGGATATGACAAATTGTGCGGCAAGCAGTAAAATCACAAAAAATGGTGAGATAATAACCAAAAATAAGTCATTCCAGCGGACACGCACAGAAATCTTGGAAGCTTTGAAGCCCCGAACTGAGCACGCAGCAGATTAAGTACTCAGATGAATTCACAAAAACTCGTTATCCAAAACACGGTTTCAACTTCAATTAGCACACACAACCAAATTGTGAAGATCATAAAATCAAACCAAGAAAAATTAAAACAAGTTTTTGGTCTCAAAATTACACGTGAAGATACTTAGAAAAAACTATGTCGGCGATCATCTACTTAGGAACGCTTTTCTCGAACTTGATCTAAATATCTACAACATTTTCTCACAACTTGCGTAAATCCCTAAATTTCGTGCATTTTTATCGCAAGGTTAACCAGAAGTAGCAGTGACGGAATATCAAGTAAAAAAAACTTTGTCGCTACAAAACGATGTGTGCGTACACAACAGAAGATCATCAGTGCTACATTTTAGCGCGAGTGCTATGGGGGGCAACACGCGACAATGATGTCGCGAGCACCCCATTCTCGCCCTTGACTCGGGGAACAGTAGAACATTTCCCGAGAAAAACTTGCGAAAATTAGAAGTAAAGTTGCTTCACTGTGCACAAAAGGCTATTGTAATAACATATCTCCTCCTCCTCCTCATTCATTTGATAAACCCCAAAGCCACCTAACCACCACTCCTACAGCCTCTATCCTTTAAAGGAGGCCATCAAATCACACAATTTATCATAACTTCAAGCCATCGCTGCACCTCTTACAAAACGTCTGATTTCTGAGTAGCATTCAATGATCACTCGCGGCTTTTAACTTCAGCAGTCGTCATAACACCCTCATCTAATCTTTAACGAAATGTGAACAGCCTCCACAAGTGCGAGCCTTGCATCCTATCACTGGGCGAAGAGCAAACATTTGGTAATGAGAGGGCTTTGAAAACGTTCCCAGGTAGCCTCACCTCTATTTATTTACATGAAATACGCCATTTTACATAGTTCTTGTACTTCATCTTTTTCCCCAAACTTCATTAAGTTCCTTTACCTCGTATGTTTACCCCCTACTTCGTGCTACGCAAAACACCAGCATTTGCGCATTGTGACGCTTTGCTTGTATACGAGTACACGGTGTTCACGTAATTTGTTAATACACATTTTACTTGTATTTGACATTCTTACAATAGCTGTTCTCGTTCATACTTCTCATGCATGCATACTCGCGGTCTTCTGAAGCAATATTATTGCCACATGGACACTCGTACGCGGGCTCTATAGTAGTTCACAAACGTGAACGAATTTTATCGCAACAACAAATACCTCAAGTACAATTACACTGAAAACCAGGAACGGAAAATTGTTTAATTTACATTGTTATGTCTTCAAACAGCAGAAATAATACTTCAAATATGTATGAAAATAACTAACAGAAACATTTGTCTTCCTACATATGCCTGGAGTAATTCGTACCACTAAAAATGATTCATTCACCCATAACTAATGTGACCACCTTCCAACCTAACACGTAGGTATTCTTACATGATACACACTATAACAAAATTTCTGTTCACACAAAATGACCTTACATCGTCAAAATATCCCGTAAAGTTCATCACATACTGGCGTACGAAAAAAGTATTAAATTTACATTCTCATTTCACGTCTAAAACTGTAAAACCGTCCAACCTCAGTCCCATCTCAAGCTTCCAACTCATCTCCCTTTCGTACCTCCCACATAGAAGCAAGTCTAAATTATGTCCTCTGTGAGATTGACTTTCGTCCCCCCATCATAAGTGATCAGAACGACGGTGGCGCCTCAGGACTCACAGCACCAAGAACTTTGGCAAACACCAACTCGGCGTCTCGAGACATTATTGCCCATGATAAATACACGAGTTCCAAGCACACATTCGTTCACCAGCAATACACGAAGGAATAACCTCCCCTTACGCTTCCTATTACACGCTCACCCGCCTTTGACATCGTCATATTCAAGAAACTCACGGTTCTGAGCCGTTATGAGGTTTACTCCTTCCCTCTGATTAACCTAATCGTATCTCAACTATCCATAAACGTCCCAAGTTGCCCCCAGTATGTCACATGAGCGTCATTTGATGGTTCACTCTTTTTACATTGCTGAGGATCCACCGCAAAAATAAAATCATCTGAACACAGATTCGATCATACCATAATATTAAATGTTAGAACCAATCGCACCTCGCCTAGAAAAGTGCAACAGCACACAAGTTCTTGAGCACGTTAAATGACTAAAGTCACGGTTTGGATTCTCGTTTGAAAAAGGAATGTTCTGTCATACAAAATCATGAAATTTGAATTACATTTTTCCATATTTCTGACACTTATGACAATTCATTTCAAATTGAAAATACGTAAAGCAATGAAACGCTGTCGTTTCTTCACTAAGCACCTCACTAAAAACGAAATGTCAGGTGATAAAAACCACGGATTATCAAACGGCAGAAACACGCATGATTGTTGGTTAGTTTAAAGTCCTCTGCCCACATGAAATGCGAACAAAAAAGGAAGGACCATTTAGTATGGACTGCTAAAAACGGAGAATCTATGCATACATGTGTTCCTACACCGGATTCCCTACGCATAGAAACAGCAAGTTAAGAAGGAAAAGAAAGGAAAGATAGCCAAGGTATGAAAATTGAAAGAAGTAAAGTGGGCATAAAAGATGGAAGTCTCAAAGGCCTATCAATAGCTAAGGGAACCAACAGTGCTACCCTGGGGTCGCAGGTCCCCGTAGCACAGGGTAAACAAATTTAACTCACCTAACCCTACTGCCTACTCTATGTCCCCTGAGATGGTAGACATACGATTCAAAATACTTTCTTAAAAGATGATATTTTCATAAACGATCCGAGACAAGCACAGCCTTTGGCACCGATAGCACGGAGAATGCTTTTAATTCAAGAAATCATGTGAGATATAAAACATTCTCAAACTCGAAATACCTTCAACACACGTGACGTGCAACACAACTAAATAATGAGAGGGAAAATGTATCTAAAAAACGAAACAATTTCCTAACATGACTAGGCTAGATGATTATGTGATAACAAACCATGCAGTTGGCGACTGAGTAATACCGTGAAATTAAATAACTAAACAGAACAACGCGTAAAACGAGCAATTAAGAAACTGCTAAGTCGAGGGCAGGCAGGTAGGAAGTAACAAAAAAGCTTGATGGGCAAAAAAAAGTATGAAATAGAAGGGCAAGCCGAAGGGCTTACCTAAATGGGGGAGTGCCGAGATGTCGCTTGCGGTAGAATTTATAATCAAAGATGGAGAGATGACTCGAGGAGGCAAACCAGACGGAGATGCTTCATTACTGAGATCAGACATTGACCAAGTTCTAAAACTAACAGGCTCGAGCCCAGCACAAGCCGATCTGGTCATTTGAGCGAGAGCGCAACGACAGCTCTCACACGAGCACTGAGGGTTGCGAGGAGGACCGAAATGGAAGGCTCTGCGCTTGTGACTTCTCAGCACCTCCCCAAAAATTTGCGGCCGTACAAACAAGCGCTCAAAACGCTGCCGATTGGATATTCCATAAGGTGAAAAAGGAGAAGAGGGATGAGGGACGGTTTGGCTGTCTAACGGGAACCTTTGTAGGTTACGGAAAACGCCAACATTGACAAGTCGCTCTCGCACTACAACAGGCATCCTCGCTGTTGAACTAGGAGTACACGAGGGGAGGGAGGATGCAGCGGGTTTTTCAAGCTCACTTACTACATCATCCACCTCGTCAGGAATGTTCTGCAGAGATTTGGACAGAGGGGAAGTTACGTTAGAGATCCTAGCAATCTCCTCAAATTCATCTTCCACTGAGTCCATTTGAATTGGTCTCGATCGAGAAGAACCACTAGATGAGTGGCGGCTGCTCAAAGAAACAGATCTTCTCACAGGAGAAGGCAACACTTTAATATCAGCTTTCTTCCCATTACGATGAGTGTGGCTCGATTCTTCAGGTAATGGCGATACTGAAGAATTCTTCGATTCGGAACACGATGCCATGCGCTTCAGGAGCTTCAAAGACTCTTCCCTTTCAATAGTCCTAAAAGAACTGCGCGACTCTCCAGATCTGTCGGAATCACGTTTATTTAGCGACTTGGAAATAACTTCCAGCTCTTTATTGGAGAAATTTTTGAACACTGATAGTTTCGACAATGCATCCACATCTGACGGAACTGAAGGAATTTTTGCAGTTTCTTCCATTTTCTGGACTCGCTTTTTAACCGCTTCTTTGTATCGTTCTTCTTGGTCTCTTTGAATGTACTTTTTTCGCTCTAGGTGAGGAGACCGCCAGGGCTTTGAAGTGCTAGTATTGCTCTCTACTTCTGTACCTTCAGAATCCCCCTCGTAGAAAACCTCAGATCTCGGCGGCACAGTGAGAGTACCATCGGCCTCATAGTCACTAGGTGGCTGAGAAGCCGACGCGTCAAACTCGCTCCCTCGCCAGGACAACACAGAGGACGAAATATCTTGATCCACGTCCCACGCACCGGGATCAACAGGACTGCTCACGTACGACAGACTGGAGTCGCGGCGTCTGGGCAAATGGCTACGAGGTGACGGACTTGCGTGAGATGACAACATCAGAGTCGTAGGACGTGTGGGAGGAGTTCCTGTCTCAATTCGGGGCAAAAATTTATCACACTCTTTTCGAGGAGATAAAATTTTCGTAGCGTCAGATGCAATGCTGGTTTCTGCCCCAGATGCTGACGTGTGAGGTCGAGAACATGATGCACGTGAAGGGGAAGAGCTCATCGCATGAGGTAAGTCAGTGATGAAAGCAGACTGCCGAGGACTTCGAGAGTGACATTTCTCCACAGAAGGTAGGTCTATGCTGGGAGGTACATCGGTAGGAGGTAGTTTATTATCCTTCGCTGATCGGGTCTTCAAATCTACTTCATTTTTCTTGCTGTGTTTGGAGCCGAGCTCCACTAGGGTTCGTAAATGCGTCGGGTTGGGACTATCGTCTGAAGAATTAGGTCCAGCAGTATCGTCATCCGATGACGTACTACAGTAGACATCGATGTGAATAGTTCGAGGTCGAGCCTTGCTTTTACTGCGAGAGGTATCGCGTCTTCGTTCGTCCTGCACATTCACAACCATTGCCCACGAGTTTGAAAATATACCAAAATTACAAAAACGCAAGACAAATTCACAAAATCTGAGAAGCTTTTTCAATTGATCTCAAAACACAAAACTCCGCATATTTTAATTTTTTTAAGGAAATGTATGGAGAAACATTCAAACAAACTGAGAAATAAAATTTCTCAACCGACTAAAATACGCTTACGAAATGAAGAAATCAAATGATAGAAGAAATTAGGTGAACCTATTATAAGAATATTGTATTATACGAAGATATGAAGTCACCAATCGGCATGCCAACTGAATTGCATTACTACATACAAGGGTCAAGCTACGCAATATCAAAATCGGATTGAGCAAGTTCAGTAATACCTGTTGAGGTGGATAAGTCACGCCAACGCGAGGCAACCGAGGCCCCGAATCTTTGCGGTCATCTGGCACGTGCCGCTCTTGGAATGATTTCTGGGGTCGGGATGACGGCGACGGGCGCGGACTTCTGGCGCGATCCGAGCGACTTCGTCGAGGTGACCTGCCCCTATTCTGACCATTGTACGATCTGTGTGAATTGAAAGTAGACGAGTCCTGGTAGTGTCGAGTGGGCCGCTCAGGTGACTGGTAGCGATGATGCTGGCTACGGTAACAATGAGACTCAGCATCGGGGTGACATGCCAAGTGATGCTGCAAGTGATAGCACAAATGCATGCATGATCGACAAGAGCAGGGCAAAGAGTTGACAATATGTGCCGTGCAGTAGTGGCAGGAGCAGCAGGCCGTGCTGGCGTGAGGAGAATGAAACGACTGGCAAGTTTCAGACTCCTGAACTTTAGGTAACGGTAGACTGAAGTGATCACTAAAACACGTTTTCTTGGAAGAATTAGTAGTGCTTCTAATATCGTGCTGAGTCTTCGGTTTTGCATAATCGCGCTTGGGCAGCGAATGAAATTCATGCGGTGTTTCTTTGAAGCTTTCATTCTGTTTAAGCACAATGTGGGCCGTACTCTTACAGCGTCGACCGTACTGTTTCTGGACAGGTCGAGGGGACTTGTTGGCGCCATTGAAGGTCAGAGATCGAAGGGGTAGTTCAGATTTGTTTGCATTCACTTCCTCGGCGTGTACTGCATCTAAGGGTAAAGGCGATGTGTAGGACATATTTCTAGTGACCTCCGATGCCCCTGGAGTTCTGTTGTACGCAACAGACACGCCATCTTCGCCACACTCCATGGAACAGTGGCTGCCATCTTCAGCTCTCCAGCAAAATTGCTTACTTTTGGCACCGTTGCCGCCTCCATGTCTGTGGCAAAGAGCATTGGAGGACACCCTGGGTACAACAGTGTGAGGGCCTCCAACAGTTTGCCCTCCAAATGAAAAGTGAGCTTGGAGGGACATCTCTCGAGAGAAGATGGGGGTAAGACGAGACAGTAGATCGTCTCCATCTTTTGGAGCACTGACCCCCAAAGCCGAATTATTCATAACTGAAAATAATTACGGATGATGACGATGAGCAGGGGGCATCTCAGACCACTTGTTTTCCGAGTAGCATAGCACAATAACTGCGTAAGCCGACGTACACCACAAGCCCAAGAACACCAACGCCAATCAAATACACTACTAGTTCGGTGAATAAATTTATTTAATTCGGGCGCATTGTACCGCTGTACGAAACGAGACACTTCTTCAGTCTACTCTGCAAACCTCACCCAGACAACAGCGCCCATTACACTCTCGCAAGACTCGTACGAGTCTCAGCCATAGAGCGACGTCATGTCCCACAAGGTGGCCCTACCCCCCCACCACGGAGTTAAAAATTCACTGTAAAAGTTCACTATATTACGACATTGTGGAGTCAATCGTTATTCAGATGCCTCAAGACCATCGGTCTGACAATACACATTGCAAGCACAGCTATCGGAAATAAGAATAACACAAAAAATATGTCGTTGCCTTTCCTCAGATTCACGTGTGCCAGTCATATAAATATATTATATTGCATTCCACTACCAGTGTGATGAAATCGATAAGCGAAGACTATAACAAAATGATACACATCCTCCCACAGTACCATACATCGTGTAAATAACGGTATTACATATATGATTAGATTGCTTTGTTTTTATTTTGTAAAATTGAGCACACTGCATCAATACGTCAGAGCACAGTTGGTGCACAACCATCAGGATGGGAGCGCAGAATTAATTTCGAATAAATGTGGCCGATTAAAATTGTATTTTCTACGTGAAAAATTAAGCACATATTTTATGAAGAAAATATTCATTATAAGAACATTTTAATCAATGGGTTAAAATCAGAAATATCCATAAAAATAATAATTTTCAAAATTTACTTCAATATTTAAACCAAACAATTAATTTGGCCACAGTTTGTAAAGCTCATTAGACAAGAAGTATATTTTTGTATTATTGTCTTGATATTTCGTGTCTAACAATGGTAGGAAATTCAATATTGCCCTTAACTAATTCGCTATGGCAATACTTCCAGGATACGCGAAGAGTAACAATTAGCGAATGCCAAGATATAAAAGAATCGGGTTTTGATATAATATTAAATAGAATAGCATCGTCCATCAAGCTAGCGAGAATATGTCTCAAGCAGGTATTTGCTCGGATACCTCACCGTACCACTATGGACACTACTGCTTCGTTTCGGTGGTGACATTGTGCCTCAACATGACCACAAATTTATCCATCGTCAAGCTCTAGCTTTCGGTATGGTCAAACAAGGGCCCCACGAGTCGGACGATTAAAATACACTCCATGATCATTAGAGAAAATATCAACGTACTAGATATACCGCATTAGTTGGCGCAAATTGTTTTTAGTTTCAATTTCAACCATCCATTGCATTTATGAAAGATATTCTTTTTAGCAATTACCTCCCTGAACAGAACGACTGATTGTGTAAATCTATTCAGATGGGGAAATTTCGTGGCTCTTGTCGTGAATCAGTACTCAATATTCATATCGTGAACACGAGAGTTCTAGTTTTCTTCAAAAACATGCAACGCGACACCTCAGTGGCGTGCATGTCTCGCTTTCCATTCAAGAATCGAAACTGAATGGTGCTTTCAGCCACAGAGAAATTACGGAACCTGGGACTTCCAGGAAAATTTGTGCTCCGGTCGATAAAAATGGACATTTCAGAGGTTACTCAGCACGTAAATATTTTACTGAAAAATTAAGTTATGACGTTCTATCTTATTTTAGTTCCGGCATAATAAGAACGAACATAAAGTTGTTTAATGAATGAGCAAAGAATATTTATGAATCCAATATACACACGTAGTAGAATAATTAAACAAGCCGTACTGCCCAGCGTTTGTTTGGAGGAGCCTAAAGGGAAATCGGTGCCAAGAAAGGAAGACAGGACGACGGAGCGCGTGTTTACACGCCACCAAAGAACAATAGGCAGGCGTGCGGGTGACAAGTGTCAGTCTCGCCAAGACCTAAATTAGGCGTCGCGCCCTCCCTCCTACCACACGCCCACTGGCAGGGCGAGTGGGGCCCGTGCTGGAGGGTCCCCACGAGGTAGGTGAGCAGTACTTTCACTTAGTACATGATATCTCAACGCAAATACTAAATCAATCAATTCGACTGAGGAGAGAGAGAACGCGTTACGATGAGTACAGAACGTGAATAAAGTTAGTAGCATCTAACAAAGCGCTGCGACGATAAGTTATACACGGGGCCTAGACAGAAAAAACTTGTGACTGAAAATGAACGACGCTAAAATGGTGGGTTTCTATTGCGCTTGCTTCACACTGATGTAAAATTCTTAACTTTCCGAGAAGCTAGGCCAATTTTCACGAGAATTCAAGGCACATTAACCCACAAAATCGCGGTGCAAGATTCGTTCACTGATAACGAGATTCCAACATATTCGAGAGACGACGCGGAAGAGCGGCACGAAAAGAATGTTTGGACTAAGTGGTAAGTGAATGAGCAGAGCAATAGGGAGCGGCTGCGGGCCAGAACACCTGCCAAACATTGAGCTGTGCACCCAACACGAGCGGCTCCAAGTGACTCTGCTACGCGCTGCGTGGCCACTTGGTTCCGCTCAACTTAGAACCAATAGAATGGGGTTCATAAAAAAAAATTATAATCAATGAAGGCAATATGAAAAATTAAGTTAAAACAAATTAAACCAGATTCAATTGAATGCAAGAATCACGGATGCTCCTCGCTATGAAACGCTGAATATAGATCCGGCGGCACAATTACCGAGTTTATACAACACGAACCCTAACAGTGATCAGGGTTCACTTCGGCCGAAGCTCATCCTATACATATTCGACCAATATTATCATGAAAGGTTTCACCTCTATTAAAANTCACTTGAGTAACTACGCTCATGAGGAAATTTTTAAATGTAAACAAAAACTTTCTCCACGTTTCACAAGGAGAAAAAACTAGTCATTCTGATTAGTGACACTCGAGAAATAAAACGAGAACAATCACTAAGGAAATTCATAAGATGTGCCTGACTCAATTCTCTGACAGTAAAGGAATGCAAATAATTCATGTCGGGAACTTTAAGTACTACACACAGTATTTAAAGCATATCAACACTTTAAGGAAACAAAAGTCACACGTACTAGCCCCAATTCTCCGAACTATCTCGGTTATTTTAACGTGGGCCCATCGGGCAAATTAGACGTCACCGGAAGTTATCCACAGTACAGTACAGCAGCCACGGCACTTTGTGATAGTGTCGATAGATTCTCTGAGAGTTGCGGCTTTGATTTACAAGTTAAATCTACTGCATGGAACCCGAAACCCATGCTGCGCCACGAAATTTGAAAGATGTAATAACAAACTAAAAGTATATATACAAATGCAGTAATTGCTTTATAAATCTAAGGCTTGAATACAATAAAAAAATACCGACATCTGAGCCTAGCCGCAACAGCGCTTTCAGTGTCAACTTAAATTGTTCAAATATGACCCAGAGAAATGCCTAACTGCAACTCACTACAGCAGGGAACAATCACTGCAAGAAAATAGCAGGAATGTGTTCCTCAAACTCGGTGACTCACTCAGCTCAGCTGCATAGAAATGAAATCTCACATAAAAACATTTTACAGGAAATACATTTATTTGCTACCACAGATTCCTCGAATTGATTCTTCCCTCATGTTCGAACCGCGAACCAAAAATCACCGTCACGCAAGACCGGCTGCTAGAAGAAGTTCATTGTCAAGGAAATTACCTAACTTTAATCAGTGCAGAACTGTGCTAATATTTTATTATTTTATCACTTATGAGAATATGCAATATCCCACACAGGTAAAGGCAAGAAAAGGAATACCTTCATTTAAGATTCAGGCTATAACTCGAGATAACTGATACTATAATAATTTAGAAAACGACTACACAAAAGGCATGACATCGGTAACCCACGGCTACTAGCTAGTCTCTTCGGACTCCTTTCCTATTAACTAAAAGATCAATGTGCACTGCAACCCCGCCATGCTCAACTATGTCGACCACAGCAAGCCCAGTTCCTAAACATTGACTCCCTCATTCAGGTCAAGAACTCACTCTCCTGTAGTGATAAAGAAACCTTGAGAAAACACGTCCGAAAAAGCAAGAACGGGAATAAAGAAGAAACAGAAAACTAACAAAGTGCTGAAGACTGAAATCGACCACCCATAACACAGGGAGCAATAAAAAAATGACCTACACGAAGCTGAAAGAAGAACAGTTCAAAATAGATCATCGGATGAGCTTTTCTCATTTTCTTTCAGTGACAGTTCTTGAAGGATTTCAAAAAAATTTCAATGTTGGCAGGTTTAACTCCGTCAAGAGATTTTTCTTCTACAGATATACACAGCAAATATGTCACATATGTCACGCTTCAGTTGGCTTTAGCATTTACCGAGATGGATCTTACAGTAAACGGCGACTAGTGAACGACAAAAAGACGGTCAATGTTAGCAACTCAATAATTTAGTCAACCCTCATCAAACACCGGCAAATTTTAGATGTTGCGCAACAAGTTCAACAAGGTTTTCAAGCCATACGATTTGTCAATACGACTGACAAAGTCAGTATCAGTTAAAGTAAAAGTAAGAGCCGCATTTGCGAACCCAAGTACGATGTTGCTCAGAGGAAATGAAAATCAACATGTAGTAAACGCCTCGCTTATTTTGAGATAAGAGTTCCAACGCCACTATACTTGAACGTTAGGACTTGATCTTAGCATTTGGTTTAGATTACTTTGACTACGCGAATAAGAACCAGTAATACCTAACACATTCGGTCGTAAAACCCTGAACGGGTCTACATAAATTGTAAATTACAATATTCCATTCAGAACGCTTCCCTGAATAAAGGAATCATCAGAAAGAATACGAAAATTTAATCCAATACCACCACAGGAACCAAAAATTTCAGTGTTTTAGTTGGCACAGCTCGCCACAGGCAGTAAAAAAGGAAACGTCAGCATCTCAACGACATTAAAAAGTCAACTGAGAAATAGAAATAGCAGCGGCGGCATTCTGCGATAGGTCGGTGGCTAGATTTCAGCCTCCCAGACGATAGACACAACGTCCGGGGTAATCCAAGGTACCACCTAAACCCACAACGGACTCCTGCAACAAGTGTAGCTGTTCCCGATACGGTCAGCTCGAGATGCCCCAGATGTAGCCATGGAGTTGCTGCAGCAGCGATGATAGAGGCATTCACTATCAGTTTACGTCTCCGCTGAGCAGTTCTGCACGTCCTAAAATTGAATTCTACTCCGCCCGTCGCTCGGGGAGGGGATGCTCTAAATTGAATTTTCCAACAGAATAAATTTAATAACTATCAGATCCCGTAAATCAAATGATTTCATATGAATTATTCGTTGATATTTTACAAAGGTAAAGCTCGACATGAAATTAAGTAAGAGCGACGTGAAAAGAAGTTTCACATTCGAAACAAGGACTTCAAAACAAAAAGTTAAGTAAAAACGTGAGAAAGCCTACACAAAAACTGGAACTTAATTCAATGTCAACTCGAGTTAACGAACTACAGTGAGGGAGTAAGATAAATTTTTAGCTAAGTACTTAGATAAATATATCGTGCGTGTTTTTTTCGGATATAAATCGAATTGTTCCTTCATTTTCAGTCTTTTATTTGTTCTGCGTCAGTTATAATTTAAAAACTTTACGGTCACTATGTTTCAAAAAATATTAAAACTACATGCGAAACGCATATTTCTCAAATTTCTTACTACAAGAACTTCATATTCCACAATTTTGGGACTTTTATTTGTTCACTGACAGCTGTGGTATAACAATTGTGTTCGCGAAACGCACTTTCAATGAAAAATAAATTGAAAATTACAATAAAATTCAATAAATTTTCCTCTTCGAATACTTGCATTAACTTTCACACTAACGTTCATAATTCTTGCCCGTCCCAACACCATCGGCAAACACGCGACACGCAAATTGGAGACAAAATTCACAATGCCAAATGCCGGCGGGCTTCATGAAAATAAATTTCCTCTTCCTGAAACTATGTGAGATTTTATAAGTTCAACACAAAACACGTCGAATCAAGAACGAGTTCGAAAAGACCTATCTCGCGCATAGACATGGAGTTTTTTTAGGCCGGAATCAGTGAAGGAGGAGATGAGAGCGACACGGCAGTGGCACGAGCACTGGGAGGTGACAGCAGTTGGCACCCACACCGCCGCCTGACACAGTGCCAGCGAGCTTCAGCACCGGGAATCCGCTACTCTCTAAGCTCGCTAACAGTAGTGCTGAAGCAGCAGCATTGCGGCACGCACTCACGTCTCCCAAAAACATGGAGTCCTCCATTACCACTCCGAAAAAAACAATACGACCAAAGAAACGTAACGAAATTTTGAATAGAATTTCCTAATGAAACTTAGAGACTAAAATACCAATCTCATAAGCATCTATTAATTTCATTAAATTTATATCATTGACACTCATCGAACGTGGTGAGATTCAAGTACCGATGACGCAGGAACACTAGACGCGCCGAGTATCATTCGCACGGAGCCGACCGAAGAATTGAGCTGATATTTATTGGGCGCAAGAGCACGAGATCAAGGCAATGGATCGAGAAGCCTTGTGTTGAGCGTGACCGCTCACAGAAGCAATGTTGCGATATGCGCCTCGCCAAAAATGCATATACCAACTCTCATTGCACGTCTACAAACTCTCATTACACGCCTCGGTCTGTCACAAGCAATACTGCACTCAACAACCATAGCTTCTTTCCATTCGTATTGAAAATGTACTTCGATTAAAACGGAACATCGCTTCCCTGTTTGCAAGACCTCTCAGCATCCTGTCAGACAAACTATGTAATATTAGTCTACAACTTGAACAGCCAATCGCTTCACACAAAAACCTACTTGATTCCAAACTTATCACTGCTGATCAATAATTGAAATTCATACTGTACGATAAAAAATCAAACGTTAGGGACTTTCTCCCAAGCAGTTTCTGTAGAAGCTTACATTGCATTCCGCGTTTGAAAAACGTAGAATGATAAATAATGAGGAAAATTTTTCTATCAACGATTTTTCACGAAACTGCATTCAAATGAAAACTGTAGTATACGCCTCAAACAAAAAGTTTTTAACACAGGCAACTGACAAATAATTCCGATTTAAACGAACGCGTAGAGATTTCATTGAAATTTCTATGTTCAGCATTGCAAAGAACTAAACAAGAACTAAAGTTATGCAATCTTATTGAGTGACGTACAATTCAACCTAAAAATTGCTCATGAGTGCAAGATTAGAAAAAAACAAACACTGCGAGATACTTCAAACGTGAACGTTATTACGCCAACGATACGCTGAGAGCAACGAGGCGAGAAGCGATGAACAAAAAATTAATTTAGGGTTAAGGAAAATGTAGAAACAGTACAGATCACACAGATTACCTCTACTGAAATAAAATCAACTGAACATTGAGGTGAACAGGAACAGGGCACAGATGATTTGCGTAAATGATGGTGCCAGTGTCTTTCATCAGCTGCCTTCATCAGACGCGCAACTAGAAGGTATGCATCGCAAAAACAAGATTAATTTGTCAGTGAACTAAACCTAGAATGCGTGCCTCTAATAAAATTGCAGAACTGCAAACATGTCGTTACAAAAACGATATAAACTCGACGTTCCTCATGCATGCTAATGTGAACAGACCGAGACGTCAAGTCTGATAATCTCCTACGAGCACAATGCTCGCTCTGACTAGCTTTGGATGCACCATTTGAAACA
This sequence comes from Orchestia grillus, assembly GCA_014899125.1. Classification (NCBI taxonomy): domain Eukaryota; kingdom Metazoa; phylum Arthropoda; class Malacostraca; order Amphipoda; family Talitridae; genus Orchestia; species Orchestia grillus. Next base: position 38,611 of record VOMN01057902.1, on the reverse strand, counting down.
AACATAAACAACAAAGGCTAGAACGAACTTGATGATTTCTTCAGAGTGAATTTTCCAATTCAATAATAGATATTTAACTTGGGTTTGTTGAATATTTAGGTTTGCGGGAAGAACATAGTCCAGGCCATTGGTCTTGCATGAGCAGTGTAGGAGACGCGAGGTCGCGCTGTCGAATTATGTTGGCTTTAACGGAGGTTGATTCGTTCACGTAGGTATTCACTGGGGAGGATGCGAGGTACAAAACTTGCGCACGCTGTACCTTACCAATGTAAACCCAGGAGAATTATTTATAAATAGGAGGAGTTAACTCTGCTTCATTTGATACATCTTGAAACTGGGTCGCTTACGATCAAACACGGTGAGCAGTTTCTGCATACTTGTATTCACTACTAGTGTCGACCAGGACACTGCGTTACGGAAAATGAAGATTTTGCCATGAACTTCTCCGACGGCAGAGGAAAGAAGACCGTCCGGTGGAATTTTGTTCAGATGATTGAAAATGTGATTTTGCTAGTGTTGCGCTCTTTCGTACGTACTGTAAAACATGTCGAAATTTGAAAACTGACCCCGGCAAATATGTCTGCGCTACGGACTAAGGAAAAAAACGTTTTTATTAAGTTGCATATTATTTACCTATAAACGATGCACTAACATTTAATAAAATCAACTTAGAATGATTCTTACCATGTGCTGTTATTGCTCCACTGCACATGGGCACATGACTTAAAAGGGAACTTACGCTCGCCTCAGAGCAGCTTAGGCTACGGTCCGCCTCAGACTCCCTCCCATAAGGCATGTACATGGCAGCAGAGGCAACACTTGGCGAGCATCATTATAAATTGATTGTATAACACATTAAATGCAGCTTTCGGAGGTAATTGGTATGGAACTTCTTCCTACAATAACGAAACCTACCTCATTCAGCAGAGAGTTTCAAAGTTAATTAAAACGAACAATTTTTCTTTCAGTAGAAAAATTGAATAGTTAAACACGTAAATTAAAAAAAAATAAATTTCATTATGAAAACCCAAAAAATTAATTATTCATTTTTTGTCAAAAATTGGGCAAGACTTTTTTCTCTGCATTGAACAACATAGAATGAGACCAGTCCCATCGTTCTCGGGCAAAACATGCGTGACAAAAATTGAAAACTGAAGAAAAAATTACACTTTTATAGTATTTTCTTTATCGAGAAATCGGACAAACACCAAATGCAAAATGCATTACTTTCATTCAGTTCCATAAGTGAATTAAATTTGAAAGTGACCCGTCCCATAAAAAAGTTCGCTGTTTATTATACGACCACACCTTTCGAAAAGAGTTCAAACAGGTAAGTGTACACAAAAAATTGAATAACTCACCAGAAAAAGAAATTAAGAGTATCAATATGTTGAAGAATCGTTACAAGGTAAAGCAGCTCTCAAATTTCAACAATGGGATTCCGCGAGAAAGCATCAGCAGCCACCAACGAAGAGCCACTGATAGGGGCCGCTTTGTTCTGTTAATTAAGAGCGCTATAAAACTTGAAGACGGTGTTGCCCGTTCTCGATGGCAATTCGATTTAGGAGGCGGAGAAAATTTTCATTACGAAATCGAGGGTCTTGAAAACGATCCCAATTTCACCCAATCTCTCCTCTATCTAAAACGAAAATCTTTTACGAAATATCGACAACGAATAATGCAAAAAATCGTCGAAAACTTTTCTCTATTTTCCTAGCAATTATCGATGTGATAATGAGCTACACATTTCATATTCCTTTTCTGACAAGCATAAAGAAATTGCCATAAGACACCCGTGAACACCGAAACTATTCGACCAAGAATTGTATCGAATTTCCAATTTAAATAGGTACAAAAATTCAACCACCCGATACCTACATCGTAAACTCATTCTTGATCATCACCATGAGATTATCAGATCTCGATGCGATCAATTGAAACGAATTCTTCAGACTCGGGTGGGGCGCAGAATGACCCGAGACCCAATGCAGCCGTCCAAATGTTAGAAGCTCGGTCGTACTGATGAGGGAAGCCGAGCTCCGTAAGCAGCAGGAGACAAGCCAGAAGCTCGGTAGAGCTGCACCGTACACACGACCTCGTGGCGGAGGTATTTACGAGGCCCATTGCAAGCTGCGGACCGAGTGTTGCGCACTGCTCAGCACGCGCACTATGCGGCCCCAGCGCTGCCTTCACTAAACATCCAATAATTAACGTGCTAATAGCAGCGAGCCAACCCGATCCATGTAAACACGCTAGTCTCTACCTAAGAACAACTTCACTCTTAATAAACTCGTTCAACCTCGACGTTTTCACTACGTAGAACTAAAGAAATGGAAAGGCGCCAGCAACGGGTCAAACGATGAAATACAATACTCGAACATTGCACGTTGTAGAGGAAGAGTCAAATTTACTCGTAAAATATATTTGTATATTATTCGGAATTTCGGCTCAAAAATATACAACAGGTCATTTCAATGGTCGCCATTGTTTTCAGTAAACCAAACAACGCAACTACGTAAATTTTACTAGGAAAGACTCCAATCAGGTATGGAGCAAAAATTTCGCCGATTTGAAAATGTTTCCCCTTAGCTAAATGACGAGTAACGTATCTAAACAATAAAATATAGGTTTTGGCAGCAGAGTTTTCGTTCAAAGGAATTGGAAAGCAAGCTACTAAAATGACATCAGAACAGACGGCGGTCTCTATGTACGGTTAACAAAAGAGAAATAATTCCGGTTGGAGTACGCTAGGCATATCAGTCTTCAGTATAATAGCAGGAAAACAAGTTACTTAAATCACACTATAGCTACGCGCTTCTTCTGACGTAATGATTCGTGGCAGGTACGAATGATCTGCATGCTCAAGTATTTAACTGAGGAATGCAAGCAATACTTCTTCCAAGGCAGTTTTAGAGAGACCCTAAAGGCACAAGACCACTGAGCTTGGGCTTCACTTCAAAACAAAGAAGCACTTCGCGCAGTCCGCATCATAAAATATCGAACAGAATAACCTCGCACAGAAAAAATTTATTCCACTGGTCAAGTTCGTCGTCATCATCCATAAATGCACGATCTGCTTTTTTATATGCCAGTTTCTTACACTCGAGATTACTTTTTTCCAGTTACATTTCATCTATTTCATCAATGGAAGGATCAGAAATCTAAACTACCTTCAAGGACTATATAAGCTGTCCACTGAAGGCTTAGATGTTGTTATGAAGTGACGGTAAGAAATGAAATTATTAAAGTTTCCAATATCTATTAAATTCATAACGTACATTAAAAGTCTATTCAATGGGAGCTTTAAGATACGGTTTCTATGGGACGCCCTAGACGTCAGAACTTATTCGGGCCCACAAGTAGCAACAGTTACAAATGTCCATTGTAATTGTTCAAAAAATCCATGTCTGTGAGTTTTATGCATGTAACACTTCTAGCAATAAATTGGTTTCAAATTATCAAGGCCATTAGCTATTGACGGCTCCGGTCTTTCGAGCGCTTAGAGCCTTTCAAGCGCAAACACTAAGGCAGGCTGAGCGAGTTCTATTCTCCCTCGCTCTCTCTTCGTGTGTTTAGTACAACCATGGCCAATTTTTTTTTAATTTATGGCAGCAGTGAGTTAGAAAAAATGAAATACGAAATTACTTCACCAGCCCTACGATGCAATTCCAATTCCGTAGTACCGCAAGAAAATGTACTGTTAGAATATGTTATGATGCTCCATGGTTATACAGAGAAAAATCATAGTTGCAGAGTAGTACATATACATTTTTCTCAGCTAGTAAACATCGCCCTGAAATGCCCGCTACGTGGAGGCGCTCATTACAATGAGACTGGATGAAGACATGATGTAAGCGGTATCACAATCGCGTAAAATTTCTGTTTCGATTGCACAGCCAGATACAGCTGCAAAAATAATCTGCCTCAAATACCCCCAAAAAATTAATGTAGGGCAGGAAGAATAAAAAATAATAATGAAAACACGCATGCATGATGGCGGCTGTGAAGTAAGTCAACGAATCAAACACATCCCAACTAATCTATTATTCCTAATTACATTAATTTTTAATTACGGTGTTCCCATATTTTATCCCAACTAATATATGCTTTTAATCCATTCGACTATAATTCAAGTTACTCCATGCCGCCTCAAGTAAGATGCAGATGTTAACGAAAATTACAAATTGCAGTAAAAACCAAGATACTTTCACGAATGTAACGAATACGTCTCCCAGTGTAAAACGTTCACGATGATGCTCCCTCATATGAGTCCTACAGTGTGTTACCTTTCGGTTTTCGTACATACCGCAGCACTCCGAAAAATTCGTTTCCTTTTCTGCACATTTTTTCGCCTTACGGACAACCAGCAGTCGCTGGTTTCCAGTGAAAATGGTTGCGCGCAGCTAGCGCAACAGAGAAATAGAATAGAAATAGAACTAGCAGCTAGCGCAACAGAGGAATAGAATAGAAATAGAACTAGCACTACTTCGGCAAGACAAACGAAAACCACAACTACCCCGTAGCGAGACTCCGCGAGCAAGTCTAATTAGGCTCAAACCTAGATCAAGAAGACCTTAGCACTCTCTTTCTGTAATGTAGACGGCATTTCCGCATACGATGTAATAAGTTCAAAAAAATCGGTCCAAAAAATGCGCAGCAGAAATGTTCGCAGCCATCGCCGTCCGACGAAAGCAAGGTAAATTTCAAAGAATAACCATTACGATGATATGAATTAGCAAAAATGTGTAAGACAGAACAATATTTCTCCAATCAAATCACTTACCCTGCAGTTCAAACTGTTTCAATAACATTCACCTCACAAAATTATTCTTCACCGTCAGATAGTGCACAAAATACTAGATATGCAGTCAATGAATCTTTTCCAATTTCTTTCCACTTATCTGGTTGGCTTCAAACGCTCAGATTTTTATCCTAGCCTAATTACTTACAATTTAATAAATCCTTTAAGAACCAGTATGGAATCTTCTCATGGCAGCTGAGAACTTCAGAAGCAGATATATTTCCAGACAGAACACATTCACTGTTGTAAGTCAGTGGTCCAACATGAATGGATAGATGTATGCATTAAAAATAGGTTGGTATACGTGAAGAATACATCGGCATGATAAAAACAGAATCTATAAGCTGTACATGAAAGAGAATTAGTAGCTGGAACAAATTGTGGAAGCCGCAAAGTTATGAGACCAACCTATCACATAAGCGCGGCTCTCGCAGCAGAAAAATTAAACTCTTACCTCGGGTCAGTACAGCTTTCTGGCGATGGCTTGAATGATTTGATTCGTATAACGTTATGTTATGGGAAAGAATATGAGTGGCACGCTATTCTTCAACATCTATAACTGATAAATTAACCGTTTGAATCAAGTCTCTACCAGGTAAGAGCGTTCCGAGAACACACAAGCAGTTGAAGGCGCTGGTGAAACGACTTCAGCGTTAACAGATGCTGCGCGCTTGCTGAAGAATATAAAGACTTAATGCAGAGAAAGCGATCATTGCAGGAGAACTCGCCTAACCATCTTGCAGTGGTTCATCCTAATACAACCAAACTGAAGGAGCTTTGATGAAGGAAGCACACAGCACACGACACACGCCCACCCAAGACGCCCGTTACTCACCTCCTGCTGATACTTCTTGTCGACGGCCATCTTCTTGTTCTCGAGGGTGCGGACGGCGTTCCTGGCGCCCTCCATGACACGGCGCTCGACGTGCAGACGGTGCAGCAGCTGCTCCACCCGCACTTCTACCGGCAGCGTCAGGTTGTACGTGCTGTCCTGGGTGCCTGCACCAGCATGGCACACGCGTCAGCTTTCCAACACCAGACAGACACACCAGCATGTCACATAACGCCCCAGTGGCACACAGCACGAGCTTCAACTCTTCACGCCCTTTTGTGACTTCAGAATCCCGCACATAATCATTACTTCAAAAGGCTTGAATTCGTCCTCACTATTTGGTAACAAGTGTGACGCGTAAAGCACCAGTTACATCTCGAGCTGAAATCAGTTTTGCGTCGCTCTCGGTACGCGCCAGTTGGAGGTTGCAGGTCGCACATTGCCGAGTAAGGACCATCGCTAAAAATTATTGCAGGTCGTTACGGTTAGCTTCCCTCGTGAGCGTAAGCTCTCTACGCTCCTCATTGATGCTCATTAATTCAGGTATTTTGGTTAACAAATTAAGAATACCAAAGTCCTTAATGGTGATATAGTGATAAATTTGTGCGTCGAAAACATCAATGTCATGGGAGGTCAGGTAATATGCAGTACGCAAAATGGAGCATAAAATAATTTATATGGAATAACTCATAAATTAGCCGAATGATGAAAGCTTATTTTGTTATTGGGAGACATTTGCGACCCCTAACTTTGAAAGTAGTTAAAGCATGGAAGTGTTAAATACAAAGCAGGTTAAATAACAACGGAAGATAATTTCACAGCCTCGTAGATGGACTTTTTCCAACTTTTTAATCGCCATTCGCCACCATATGCACCGCTACAAATAGGTTGAAAACAAAGAACAATGCAACAGCCATACATACTAATCACCAAGAAGTAACAGAAAGCAATCGATGGATTTTTTAATTCACAAACCATACACACTTTACAGACCCAACCAATGAAAGTACATATCGCACCGTTTTCCAGGTTTTCATATAGCTTCAAGTAGTTCTTTCGCTCCCACATAAGTTGCAGCGAGCACAACAATTGACACAATGATCTACAGTAGATTCAGCCTACACACTTTTAAAAAGAGTTACATTGCGATAACCTCGTGCTTTGACGTCGACAGCATCGATTATGACCAGGGGAACGTATAGGAATGGGCCCATTGCTTGGGTACAGCACTTTCGTTCAACAATAAACAGGACCTCACCTTTATTGGATTCGTTGTTCATGCCGTTCTCGACCTGCTTGAGTTTGTTGATCCTCATTTTGATGTACTCGATCTTGGCGCGAGAATCTGCAAGCATCTGCTGAGCCGAGGCGGCCAACTTCTTGTCGCGCAGCCGCCCGGAGCTGTACATCTGGATCATGTTCTCGGCCCCCTGCTTCACCTGCGTGCCCATCACCCACAGTCTCAACATTTAGTCCATTAATGCACAACGTAATTTTATGCACAACGTACATTTTATGCACAACGTACATTTTCTGCACACTAGATGGCAATGATATCGAATAAGAACAGTGGTTACACGAGGTCATGGCAATAGATGTTTTGTTAATTATATAAAGCCACAACACTTAAATGCTGAAATAATTCATACATGAATTATGACGGAGACCTACTGCGATTTTTCCTTCATTAAGATTTTTGGTAATTTGATTTTTAGCGGTATCAAGTACATAATCGCATTTATTTCAGTAACTGGAAAACACTTTTCCCTCAAGTTACATTTTTGATGCATTCAAATGTCATACCAACGACCAGTCTAAAAAAAATTAGCAAAATTTTCTGATCGAGAAACAAATTTCATTCATTACCGGGGTAAGCATCACATCTTCGAGAAGGTCTTCTACAACGGTACGACACCAATGCATTGTTTACGCTACATTCAACGGGTCATTCTTGACGTTTATTACTGATACAGCGTGCGTCATTCTACAGAGCGCTAGTTTGAGGGCAAAACAGAGGAATGAGTGATGGACCTCGAGTGGATAATACTCATTATTTCTATGAGGTAACATTGCAGCATCAGGGACAGTAGATACGTGAGAGCAATATCAATATTACGGAAAATTTTGCGGGAAACCGAAATCCATGCAATCGTATTAAACCTAACTCTAAAAACATGAATTTTCAATTAAATTATAATACTTCACAAAGTAAAAGAGGACTACACATATATCATACATAAAACTCGATAGGATGCGCGAGACACAATTCAATAAATAATTGCAATTACTCGAGAAACTCAAACACTCTCTCTCTTCGTAAGCAATTACCAAAATGAAATACATTTTGGCATCGAATTTCATGGCGGCAATACTCGTTGGACTGGAGAAAGCTGACCTTGGTCTCAATGATGAGCTGCTTCTCGAGGGTTCTGAGCTGCGAGTCGTACATGCTGGTGTACGGGGTGGGCTCGAGGGACGGACTGTCAGCGTGGTCTGGGCCTCCATCTGACGTGTTCACCACTTGCGGCGACATCGGCGGGTCTGCACACCACAACGTCACGAAGTCAGTACAAACCAGGACACGGCTCAGGCAATCTCAGAGCTAAGTACGTTTCTTTGAATATTATTGAAATTAATAATCTACATAGTCGAATTACAACGGCGGCGTGTTGAATTGACTGTACTCAATTCAATCAAATTGGGATAATGTTGGCAAATGTTGATGTAGGAGGGGGACACAAAGATCCTTCAGAAACGTGTAAAATGAGTGGACAGTAATTACAATTTTTGGAGAATGTACCTGATTATCCCTAAGATACAGATTACACCAATGCACGAGTAGATAAACATCGACATTGACCAATGAATACAACACATAAGAGAGAGCTGCTCAGTTGGCCCCTAACCTACCGGAAAGACGGTACGCATGTTCAGTCATTGTCTCGACGAGATGAAAAGGGTAAGCGAGAAGTTATAAAAAGTAAGGAGAAGTGAAAACAATAATGTAATAAATTCACTCACTGCAGGCTCACTTCTACAATAAAATGAGCAAGGAATTGTAGCCGTTGTAGTTCTTATCCTGTACCACTAAGACACATGCACTCCACCTCAAGGCAACCACTCTCGCCAAAATGCTACAAATGTAATAAATGATAACGTGCAGCAAAAATGCACTTACAAGAAAACATATTAAGGTGACAACGTTTAGGACGCGCCGCTCTAAGGAAACTGAAGTAAAGACAAGTATACGTAACACCAATGGAGCTCTGGCGCAACACAGGAAGCAGAGCCCTGGGAGCTGCCCTCAGTACCTCATAACTATTGAAGTGTCGGCATTTCAATATTACATAGTTCAGAGGCAGGCTCAGGCAATTGGCTATAGCCGCTACGCAAATGTGTATGTTGCTGCTCTCAGGTGGGTAACTACGGTTGACCAATGAAATTCTAATCTTCTCGGGTCTTAACGAGAAGAGCCACAACGAATAAATGTCTTCTCAGATAGAAATAAAAAATGCATACCTACTCCTATTGAGCAAGTTCCCCTAAGCCATATAGATAGAATTTATTTTCCAGAAAACTCTCCTGATATTGATGCTCAGATGAATTGGTTAAAAGAAACGATTTCTACCCGATAATCCTCGAAAACTATCTCAGAAAATATTGCTATGCAAACAAAGTCAAACAAAGGGACAACAGAAAAACAAAAGAAATTTTTGTATTTTAATTGAAAGATAAAAATCAAGCCCATTACAAAGCATCAAGCTAAACCTGGCTGCTAACACTAGTCATATGTGACACACAATTAGGGCGTCTAAATTCGACGTCACTCAAATATTCACTAGACAATAAGATGACTCGAAGATCTCACGTTGTGTTCGCTTCTATGAATATCTACTGTACCAAGAACAGGGGAGCTTTCTTGAATCACTATAATAAGTTAAGATACAAGTGAATTAAAGGAAACGGAAGGAAGAACTAAATTACACGTTTAGAAATACTTCAACTGTGGAAAATATAAGCCAACTTATCTTAGCGGCAATATATTTACAGTCGCGTTGTGACACTCTAAAAGTACTTTAAACAAGTGACCATAGAATTAATAAAGCATAATGGTGTACAAGGATGAAATAATTGTAACTATTATAGAACATCACTATATTGTACTATAAAATATGTACAAGAGCTTGTGCTACGAAGTACGACAGTTTCGTACCTGAACAGTTGCGAACCCCAGACGGTGAACACTTCAGCACACAGCACATTGCATAGCTTTCTACTCAGCAACTGAGGTACGTAACTCAAGGAATGATTTCTTGAGCTTCATGTAAACTTTCAAACAATTGACATCAGGTATGATTCAGAAAAACTACTGTTAATTCATAATAAATGGCTCGTAAAATCCCTCAAAACCGATAATTTTAACTTCAAGTCACTCTCCACTAATGCACATTTGTGCTACAATTAAGACAGACTTTCTGTATCGTACTATAATCTGTCTGAGTCCAGGATTGCGGATGAAACTGACAAAGAAAACATGGTAACAACCGAAATCGTGCGACCTTCTATCCAGTGCTGGAACACAGTCGTGGCAAGAGTTCGGTACGCATAAGGACTGAAAAATAACAGTCCGTCGTTTCAAACGGACACAACGAAGCTAACAAACGAACATGAAACATGGAAAGTGGATACACTGTTGGATCAACCACTGCACAGCAAGTTGGACGACCGTTATTTCACCTAAAATATGGACGAATGTAACTGCCCTTCACGCGTCTCATGTGTAAGATCCTCGCCCTCGTAAAGAGAAGCTGAAGCTCTTACTGAGTCTTCACTCGGCGCAACGGACAGCAGCATGAATAAATGATATGAGAAGCTAAACAGCGGACGAGAAAACTAAGCGAGAGCTGATGTTCCCAAGCAAGCGTGCGCCAGCTCAGCGCGGGACTGCCCGCTGTTCACACAAAAGCTCGCTACAGGTCCGATGTACAAGAATAAACGTTAAAACAGAAACGAATTTACCTGAGAGCTTCCTCAAATATAACTGGTGAATATGATAAACGCTCGCCAAGCAGCAAAGACCTGGACCAACCGGAAAAATTCATTAACATTATAAGAAATGATGAGAAAATTGGATAATTGTTTCCACAGCCACCGTGTGTCTTACACATTGAAGTAAAACTAAACAACGTTCTAGCTATATAAACTTCATTAATTTGAAACATAACTTCACTTTAAAAGCCCTTCCTACGTACCAATTCATGCATGTTGGTTTTCCCTACGCTGATACTAAGTTTAAAATTAAGTTTGCATTCTATGAGTGATTACCAATTTGAAGTTGAGCTCGAACACAAATACAGCTCATACAATAAAATACGAGCAACGAAATTGGTTTCTTGTGCACTCGTCAATAGGAACGCTTACTCCTTGAGCGGCACAAATTGATTTGCTACAAGTTTTTGTTCTCGTTTCAGAAAGGTGGAAGCCTAAATTGCTGCCGATCAATTTGCTACGAGTTTTCGTTCTCGTTTGAGAAAGGTGGAAGCCTAAATTGCTGCTGATCAATTTGCTCAAGTTTTCGTTCTCGTTTGAGAAAGGTGGAAGCCTAAATTGCTGCTGATCAATTACTACTGATCTGATCAAGGAAGAGAAATGTTAAACATCAAAGAAGCACTCCAAATATGAGATTAGTTGCATGCAGGAACACAGTTGCAGTGACAGACGCACAAGAAGTATGAACTCGGGACAAATTTCTGCAGATGATAGAGGTTTGTATGCTCGGTTTTGATCCAGAGTGTAACTTGAATCGGTAAAATCGCTCTAGAAAAAATTTCCACCGAATAGAACGCCCCACACAAAACATACACGTACACTAACAGCCTTGGTGACTACAACGAATGCTACAGGACAGATTAACACCCCTTTAAAAGAGAACGATGGATCAGCCAAGTTCACTTCAACGCATGTTAAAGCTTCAAGTAAATTCGGGCGGAGGAAAATGTAGTTGGTAATTGAGTGACAATAGAAATGCATTTGGACCAAAGGGATTGTTCCCCTAAAGTAGATTTCTATCTTTGGGCGAGTCAAGTGTTGAGAAGCGTTGAAGCGAATGTACTTCACAGCACTAAACGCTAGTATAAGCTAATTTTGAAACAACGCCATGGATCTGATTAAGATCGAGTCCATGCAGTTAATCACACCAAAAAGCTGGAAGCTGATACACCATCAAAATTAGAAACACCTGAAACTGGGCATCACAAGAGTGAGTCAGAAACAGAAGCTATTCAAATTCCTATTTGAAGCATGACTGTGCAATTAACCAATTACGACAGAGAGGAACGCTTAAATCGTTCAATAATAATGCTTACGGAAATAGCTGTCAGCACATAAATATAGCTTGAACTACACTTTTCGACAAACGGCCTCTGAATTATAATAAACACTTTTAATGGAGATGATTTGAGCATTGCAAATGGTAAAAAAGGAGGGAGTATCCTTTGTACAAGTTCACCACAAAACATGATTTTAAGTCCCAAGAATTTCACCTTTGTGTGCATTAAACGGGACATTTTTTTAAAGAGGAAGTTTTCAGCTCACACACGACACAAAAGCGGAACACTGCAAAGCACATCGCACTGACCGACAGCCGTGAAGTCCTCGACGCTAGGGAGTGCCCCACCCTGCCCCTGCGTCAGCAAGATCTGAGAGTCCACCTCGGCCAAGTCCTGCTGGAGCCGCGACAGCTTCCCGTTGGATTCCTTCACCATGTGCGCCACGTCTGACTGCGTGCGGCGGTCTGCACGGAAGCGAACATTACCAGTTCATCAAGTCATAAACTCTTCAATCAACTCATTTTATGAGCAATAAAGGCCACAATTTTGATCATAAAAAAGAAAATTTGATATTACTTTAACCTGCGCGAGTTCAAGACCGGCAAAAATGCTGCTCAAACTACCGCAAACATCAATAAGGCATGGGGAGGAAGCACAAGTGGAAGAACAGGACGGAGATCGTTTCAAAAGTTTCGTGGTGGAGATGAGAGCCTCAAAAATGAAGAGGGTAAAGAACGGCCATCCATTCTTCAGAATGAAGATTTGAGAGTGATTATCGAGCGAAACTCACGCCACCAAGTGTCAGGGAAGTGACACAGCGACTTTGTGTCAGCAATTCAACAGTGTCGAAGCATCTGAAGCAAATCGGCAAGGTCAAAAGGCTCGACAAATGGGAACTCGAAGAGCTCTCAATAAATTCAAACCAAAATGACTTTACAGAAGCTCACAGACCTGGGATGTGAAACTTTACCACATCCGCCTCATTATCCGGATCTCTCTCTCACAGATTAATATTTTTCAAGCATTTGGACAACTATTGCGCAATAAAACTTTCACAACCAAAAAACGGGTCGAATCTGTTTTCAGGGATTTTTCAGCTTCTAAGTCACAAGATTGTTTATCGACGTGACATTAATGATCTTCTTGACAGGTGGCAAAGAGGTATTAATTCAAAGGTTTAGACTAGTCAAAGGTTCAGTCTTTGACTAATTTGAACATCAAATATTACCAATTTGATTGCTAAAAGATTTTGTCTAAAATCGGCCATCATTTTCGGAACGACCTACTACAAATTGAGGGAGTGCAACTAAATAATAATAAATTCCTTTCATGAGTCCAAATCATTTTTGTCACTACCGATTTTGCCGAGTTGTATAAAATTTTTATAAATTCAACTAATGTAGCATTTTCGTTCCTCAGTTAAGATTGTTACTGTAAATCATTAACTTTGAGTAGCTTTCACGCTTGTATCTTCAAAAAATGCTTCAAAATACTCGCTTTTTAAGTCAATATACTCGCTTCACTTCATATTATTTTCAAATGCGATGATATAAGAATGGATAAAGTTCAACAAAACGAACTTCATGAATTTTTTTTTTTAACAGTCTAATAGAATTTTGTAAATTTATGAGTTCATAACAGTCTACATGGAATAAATTTTTATAGTCTAAAACAAAACAAAAGCGGCTTTACTAAAAGTAGAGTGGCGTTATTAACATATAGCAGTAAAAGTAACACCTTTAACCAACGCAATCTAAAACACGTTCGAGAAAATCGAATGCTATTTTGGTGGCAACAAATACTTCGCGCACACCTTCAACAACAAAATACGGAACTCGAGAAAGCAATTTTTATTTACGGGTTCACAAAAGCTCGATCCGTTTTTCAAACGCAAGTTACAAGCATGAAGAGTAAAGCACTCGGTGAGAGGCTTGACTTGAGGGGGGAGGCGCACGCGGCACTGACCGTTGGTGGCTTTCCTGAGGTTCTCGGCACCCTCTTTGATCTTGAGCTCCTTGCGAATCTGACGCCTGATGTGCTCCCTCAGCTCGCCGAGGCGCTGGCTGAGCGCGTTGCTGGCGTCGCCGCCCAGCACCTCCACAGCGCCATTGCCTGACAGCCCGTAGCGGTGGCTCAGCTCGTGTACCACTGGCACCACCTGCAACATGCGTACTCGCGTTAGTAAATGCATCTAATGCTATATTTTAAATAGAACAAAGCTAATGGGGTTGAGAAACCTGCAAACGGTAGGTGAACGTTTAAAAAGAAATGGAAACGAAACAAAGCAACAATGAACTATCTCATACAGAATGTAAGTGAAGTTTAAACTAAGAATTGAGGAAGAAACATGCGTACGTATCATTGCGATTAACGCTGCTCGACACGAAACACAGAAACAGACAGTGATCAAAAGAAAATACAAACGAAGAGAAATATCAAAGGTGTTTTTTACCAGCACAGCTTCTATAAAGTTGAGAAATGTATCGTGATAATAAGCTGGTCACGAACAATGCACCTGATAAATCCAAGGACTCAAATTCTGATGAGAACGGACTACATCAACAGCGCCTTACCCAAGTAGAGAGCAGTTAGTACGTATGTGGTAGGCTGCAGCCCTTCCAAGTAACACTGATAATTGATTGGTGCTAAAACGAAATTCAGGAGCTCAAAACACCATCAAAGTTACAGTCAGGTCTTTCGAATGTATTTATGGCCTATCGGATGCATAGAGTCAATTTTTTGACGTCGAAGTGCATGCATAACTTCCACAGCAAACATTCAGTCAGAAGACTGACAACACAGATTTCACTCATTTAAAAAATTATCTTGGTTCTCCAAAATATCTATACAATGCATATCAGTTATTCCAAAAAGTAACTATGGACGCTTCAAGAATGCGTCTAATTTATAACCTTAATATAATATGAAGCGTGGGATGTATTTTAATCAATGTCGAAGTTTTGATTGTTCAGTCTTCTTACTCCCTTAAAGGCCTAAATAAACTTCTAAGCAGATATAAGAATATCAAAATTTGAGAAAACAGGAAGAACAATGTTCAACACAAAGAACAACAATAATACATTAACAACCCCCCTAAAAGTTTTCAATCCAACTTACTACACATTTTTCACGAAGACGGTCTATTATCGCAGCATTTCATTCCTTCAACGTCATGCAATAAGCTTATTCTAGTACCGATTGAATGAAATAATAAATTTACACTAGAAGGCGCGCCCATTTACCATTTTTACACCAAGTGAAGATATACATAAATCGAAGGGCGCCAAGGCACACCTAAGATTGAAATGTACAGAGGCATCACCAGACGGCGTACAGCTCTAAGCTAGCACGTAGCATGACACGAACCTTTAGGAGCCCACGCCGAGGTCCGCGTATGTAAAGAAGTAAACCGACTCGGTCATGGCTCCAAGTGCAATACCGTCACACGTCGCATGCACTCAAATTAAGCTTCGTTGCATTCACGACGACAAGTCGAGCATAACATCGGTCCATTGAGTCTGTTGAGCTCAAGGAACTGCCTGATAACAACACGCCCCAGTAAATGGTGCAAATGCAAGCGGCTGCAACATTGCAACCGGAGTTAAGAATGAAGTCGACTCCAAGCATCTCTCGTACTTATTTGAAATTTTGTACCCGAGTATACGTGAAAGGCAAAAATTCCCGTCACCAAAATGAGTTGTTTCTCGTTACCTTACTCGTATTTGCAAAAATTACGCAACAGAGCTTCTTACAACTGGCTCTCATTCACTAGCAGTATTTCATGACAATTCAACTGGCACTCAACAACTCGTAGACAAAAGATTTTTACCTGCGAATAAACATGAGGCGAGTTTTTTGATAAATAAATTTCACTGTCTTTACTATTCCCCTTCGAGTTTTTGGCTTTATGAAATGCTACTTAACACACGCTTTTTAATACTAAACTTTCTTTTCGAATTGGCACAGTTCAAATTAGTCTTCATATTACTACGATTCACTTCTCCAGAAAGACCGTTATCAAATTTTGTAACGTGAACTTGAGCAATTATCGCTATAGCCACTCAAATCATGTTCTAGCAACGGTCAGATTAGATTAGATGACATAAGATTAGATTGTATTAGATTATATAATTAATAAGTTTAAGCTCTATAACCACTTGAAATGTGATCAAAAGAGAGCGAAACGAAGTGGCTGTTTAGTATTTACTTTAAAAACCGTGGAATCTAAGCACAAGTGTATTCCCACATTAGATTCCCGGCACATAAAAACAGTTAGCTAAGAAAAAAAAGGGAAGAAAGATAAAGAATAATCAGCGGAGAACGAAAATGGAAAGAAGCGAAGTGGCCACGAAAACTAGAAGTCTCCTAAGCCTAGCTGAAGCCGAGGTAACTACCTAACAGTGCTTCCCTGAAGACGCCCGTCCCCCATAGCATAGGCTACACCAACCCAATCCTATCGCCCATCCTATGCCCCCTCAAAGGAGCAGTGGTCACAACTCCAACGACTGAAAAGTAAGACATACACAAGAAACTCTCGAGCACGACGGTCGGAAACGAGACACACTCGCCCCCAGTATGATATCTTGAATATCTTGAAAATCTTGAATGAAATAATAAATTGATCATGACACAAAAACAACACGCAAACCTATACGACTAAAATACTCTGGCAATAACAACAACAGTTTCTTGTAGCCTTGGTAAACAAATCCTGGGGAAGTAAGACAGGCATGACCTGACCAGCGATGAAGCGACCAAGCCATTCAAGAAAAGAGCAGTGAAGGATCAAGTAAGGGCCGCGAAGACGTGCTGGTGCAAGTCGGGAGGTGCCAATTAGCGCTAGACAAGCCGCTCTTGTTTGGGCGGCCAAGAGGACGAGGGCGAACGGCATGTCGGGAGCTGGACACCCCAACACCGACAGGTCCACTACAACCTTCGCTATACAAGCGTGCTCTATTAAATACACCTAGCATGAGCTACTCGTAGCACACATAGAATCAAAAACTAAATGAATGTTTGAAAACCAAAAGATGTATTACCCTGCATTTAACAAGGTACATGTAATGAACTGCTTAGTATAAACTAAGCCAGTCGTTGCCTTCAGAGAATTAGCACAGCTATTAAAATAAAGTATATTTTGAAGAAAAAGTAAGTAATCGAGTACATGTAGCATCAACAGAGGAGCAAATGTACAGAGGAGGCATAATAGGCAAATTCTCATGTTGTGCAGAAAAGCTGTGGTATATCCATTGAATTCTGGAACATTCAACAACAATGAAATGACATGCGTGAATAAATTCAAAGTCTCCCGTTTTTTACAACCTCAGCTTTTATCAAGTTTTTCATCAAGGTTATTTAAAAAATAGAGTACTTAGATACCCCTAAAGTAAATTAAATCGGACAATTAGAAACTCGACCATAATTCGGGAAATTACGAAATCGTCGCACATAACGTGCCATAAAGAATTTTTTTTCACAATACCCATGCATTTATGTAAGAATTAAAGGGAGCGCCTTTTCTTCTTGGAACTACGGAAAACGCATAGGGAAGAAAAATTTGCTAGTGCGATAAAAAATAATTTCTAAGCTAGGGAAAATCACTCAAAATGTTCAAGTGACCATACATAAAAAGTGAAATCGATTAATTTTGTACCGACTCGTACCTAGAGCGATTAATTTACTCATCGTATTTCAAACCCAAGTCGTGAAGTTATCTTACCTGGATACACAATGCTGGACACATCAAGCTCTTCCTAACTGCTGGCGTAACACAATATCAAGATCAGAGGTGATCGCCAGAGAAACTCTCCCCTTCAGCGTGCCTGAGTACAATCAGGACCTGTAACTTGGATCACTGGCCGCACGATACACCCACGAAAATTCTGCTTATCTCAGACACCTAAATTTCGATATCCTAACAGACTCTCGTAAAAATACATTTTTATAAGTACATTTCTTATCAAAAACGATATACTTACACTCGGAGGTCGATCATAGGAAAATATCTTTTAGTCGCTCACCAAGAGGCAACTCTTACGCAAGATTAAGCTAAATCGATGTATTATCTCCCTAGCAGACAACTCAGTTGTCAACGATACTTGAGAAACTTCCATGGACGTTTGTGAGGGTACTGAAGTGCGGATGACGGCAACTCACCGGATTGATGCTGTACAGAAAGAGGAGAGTCGAGGCTGTGGGGGCAATGCTGCACACCAGGCAGTCAGGCACACTAAAATGATGCGGCGCTTCATTTGCTTCCTTGGTTATGATATTCGGGTACCACGCAGTTGCAGGACCGATCCCGCTTCCGGCGCTCTCCCACAGCATGGCTAACGCACAATCCTTCTCTTCTCTAAATGATTAACACTCAGTGGCGGCACTGATTTAATTTTCTACCACGGGCACGTTGTAACTTTTTCCTCAGAATTGCATTGCTCTATTCGAATCGTTCAATCTCAGAATTGAATCGCTACCAGTGCTTGGTTACTCCACGCTCTATTACTTACGTTACACAAACGACTACTATAAAGGTAATATGTCCAGAGTGGATTGAAATTACACGTGTTCCGCATCGATCAAATAACACTTTTCTTGTGCTTCAACGACGACAAGCAAAAGAACAATATATTCACAGCAATTATCTAAAATCAAGTGACCAGTATACAAGATACAGACTAGGTAAAAATGACTTCACAGATAATGTCTCGCAAGTTTTTAGCCAACTCCACTGGTGACACCGGCGCTTTTTCCAGTAGGCGGTGCACACGAGAGTACGTTCGTCCCAGCAAGAAATTCTGTTAATGACTTGGATGTTGCGCTCCACACGCAAGATAGCTTCAGCACATTGGAAAGCCTAGGATCACAGAGGCTTCTGAGTACACAACCACTGAGACAGAGGCCGTTGATCGCTAAGAAGCAACTGGGAGCTCTGAAGCGCCACTCGTGAGGTGCGACGAACACCATACTACTGGATGGCGCACACTAATGTGCAGCACCACATAAAGCACCTATCGCATGACTACACCGACCCACAAATGTCATCACACACACAAATGTCCACACACACCAAAGTAATAAAACGTTTGCTAAACGCTTTCAGTTCCAAAAAAAATTAGACTCAAACTCCTGTGGATTAAAAAAATACGGTGAAATGTAAACTCATGTGGGAAAGAAACAATCAGCTGCTGAGGAAAATAAAGAACACTAATAGGATGAGCAGGTAATTAACACACCAGCAAAATTTCTAATAAGCGATGAAAAATATCGGTGATGAGTGAGCATTAAAAGTAATTCAGGTAATAAATTCGGCATGCAGTAATTGCGCGAGTGCCGCGAGCAGCGCGTGAGGCAGCCGACAAGACGAGTCGTGAAGACGAGCGTCAAAAGGCAGCTATTAAAACACTTTCTTCCAGAGCGTGAGCTGCGAAAGTCCAGCAGCTGAGCACAGGGCTGCTCCACACCTCTCTTTGACCTGCAGTGCTCGTGCCGAGGATGCTCGGGATATTGGCCTCCTGCGAATTGCGTTAACACGTTGACTCCGATTCTCCACACAGGTAAAATTACATGCCGACAAATATCTCTACTGTGAATTTAAAAATGAAGGATTTTGGTTTCACAAATTTGGTTACTCTATTAAATTTCTTTCTAATCAGAACTAGCTTATTCGATTGATGAACACTAATTTGAAGAAAACTCGAAAATTTGTATTTATACATGATAGTGCTTTGGTTACAATAGGTTAGGTTAGATGATCGCGTGTACCATATATGACCCACTTCGGAGTTAACGCGTCGAGCCGAATTCGAAGTTTGTGCATTAGAGTTTGTACGAACGCATTAATTCATTGAAGTTGATACGAGCGAGTAATCCCAGGCAAACTTTTCGTGAATGCTGATAAAGGAATTGTCTCATCAAGATATTTTGCAACTTTACAGAATCACA
This sequence comes from Orchestia grillus, assembly GCA_014899125.1. Classification (NCBI taxonomy): domain Eukaryota; kingdom Metazoa; phylum Arthropoda; class Malacostraca; order Amphipoda; family Talitridae; genus Orchestia; species Orchestia grillus. The sequence goes on along the minus strand of VOMN01057902.1, from coordinate 18,708 downwards.
GCGTTCATGTTCATCACATCACTTGCAGGACCGTGCTGAAGAAAGTTAGCGTCACTCGAGTCCTTCGCATTGCCGCGACCGCAGCGCAAATGTGCGTACACGACGAAGATTCTTGACTAATGTGGTAAATTGACTGTGAAAGCGCGGGACCCCCGCTGTACACCGGCGCCTACAGCATAAACATGCGCAGTAAAGGAAGAGAAAGACTGCACTCACGATAAGAACGTGATCTACAAATCGCATTTATGAACAATATTCCCAACATCACAGAAGACAGGAGATTTAAAATTGCCAAGTTTAACTTAAAAATTCAATAATTTAACACAAGAAAGAATGAGGCGACTGATTACTTTGTAATACCGTGATTATACTAACGTTCCTTCCCCAACACTGAGAATAAGTATACATTTCTGACATACGTATAACTTTTAATATGATCCTGTGAGGCCGAAAAATTCAGTAAAAGAAGCATTCAAGAACAAGAAGCTTCGAGTTCGATTTGTCATTAACTTATTTTGTCTACTAACATGTGCAGAAATTTTTTCAGAATTGAAGTAGTTACCGAGTTGAGATTCTGGAATCTCCACTAACCCCAGAGCGGCGGCGAGTTGCAGACAACCAAGGGAACAAGAAATTTCCCAGGGAAAAGACCATTAAAACTTTCAGCCGAGGTCGTGAAGCATGAATGCGAGCTAAAAACATCTGCTGTGAATCAAAGACACTAAAAGAAATCAAAAGCTACTTTTGAAAAGGCTAGAACAAACAAATGAAATTTAATTTACGTTGAAAAGGGATGAAATAATTCAACAATAAAAAATGTGCACACCCGCACAGGTCATGGACACGGCAGGCCGATGAGGTCAAAATTGCTGAAATGAAACACAGTGACTGGCCCGCACACCCTTTAGATCAACCGTCTGAACTTTCAACCTAATATATAAGCAGCTTGCCTTCGTTGGAGATTTTACGACGCGGTTTCTTTCTCGGAAAAACTCAAACTTAAACTTATTAAGACAGCAAGTAGGAACACACGAGCAGTTTTTGGACAAATTTAAACATGAATAGAAATAAAGAACGATTGCATGAAACAATCGAAGAACTTTTGTCGAGTCATTATTCGATTGCAGTTAGGTCTCTGAAACGGAAAAGCGTGATGGCTCTTGCTGCTGCCCTTGATTCAATTCAATGTCTGCGTCGACGTAATAAAAACGTGTATATACGAAAGCGATATTTACAACAACAACAACAACACTATAATTCAGTGTGCGATAGCATAATTACCTCGCAGTAACTCGAATTGGTTCAAACTAGGAGAGCTTTGTTTCTACTGAAGTCAAAAGATCTGAGAAAGTGAAATTTCATTTACCGAATAATATGAGAGTGAGGTTGGATTCTTTGCAATTTCAGAATCTGAAGAACATAAGAAAATATAACCTATAAAGCTAAAACAATGCACAAAAGCGCCGGCTTGCTCAAATTTGGAACGAGTGTATACAAGAGCTCGCAAGCATTAACCTCTTGAATGGCTACTAAAGATCACACAGAAAGTGAACACTATCAGTCTCCTGCTTCAAGAGCTCTCTTTGCATGTGCACCGTCCACTCTCGTCCTGCTGACACCTCCATCAGTTATTGAAGACCACGAGCAAGAAGACAGAAGAACCCGCGCAGCGGCACATCGGTAACTAAGATACGACGGGTCTGGTGAGCGCGCATGCAATTTTGGCATGTGAGAGGGCGAGTGGAACACGGCAAGTAAATAACGATGCACGCAGGCCCAGCCGCCAGCAGGCATTGCTACCACGGGAGAGGTGCGCAAGTCGGTCAAGGCAGCGGCTCGCACCGGAGAGTCGGCGACTCATTACTGAAATGTAAAACCTTAAATGTTTCCACGTAATGACCCTCCCTTGCTTAAGTTCTTCCATTTTGGGAACAAGCCTGTGAATTAAGGTTTCAAGAGGGTTGCAAGTAAGAGAAGCACAATGAGCTGAAAATGTAAAACCCCTAAATGACATGAAAAACATTTATTTTTCAAACACTATTTTCACCGTTAAACACAAACACATTAAGATATCGCACACTTCTTGAAATAAGTAGCAAACTCAAAATGAGAATTACAATTTTGTTAGCTGTACAGCTGAGGAAGGCGAAGTTCATAACAGAAGACAAGAGCACGAACATCTGCTTCACGACGCCATCCTCTGCTACTGACCAGAGTGGCACCACAAATAACGCCTAGTAAATACACAAATCCATCTCTTTCAAAGATACGAACAGCACTGTAAGCAGCCTTAAAACAGTTCGACTAACATAAGCAAACGCGTGTAAGACACAGCGAGCACAGCCCTACCTCGTACTCATATCACATGACAACACGACCGCTCACGAGCGAGAGGCCTGAGAACCCTCCTTCGCTTCTTGTATTGAGCTCGTCACTATAACGGCTACCCTCCAGCATAGCAACCAAGAAAGGCGAAGCAAGGGATATAATCACATGCAGTCCAGAGGGCAAATAAATGTACATCATTCGAACATAAGACCGTTGAGCACAACTGTGTAAGCTCTGAAATGAACACAAATTGAAGCGTACATCGTTTGGTGGCCCACCCCTTCCCTCCCTCCCACATAGACTGAGACGGCTCAAAGCTTCCCGGAAGCATGAACAAAAAAAACTAAAACTAATCTTGAATCATTTAATTTGCATTATTATCGCAACTCTTGCCTCCGAAAATCACAAAATTTCACTCGCATTCAACAGGTTTTTACTGACTTCCACAATAAGGAGTTCTCCCTCTCCCATAAAAGCCTTACTCGCAAATCGATTTACGTTTAGGATCTAAAGTCAATCACTAATCACCTTCTCTCGCCCCTCCTCTCCTCCGGCGGAGAGAAGCTCGGAAATAGGCACATTCAAATTGAGAAGTAAACAAAAAAGTAAACACGTATAATTAAAATTAAGCACAAGCTTCGAGACTTGAAGTTGACCTGCAACGCGAAGCGCAAGAAAAAAAGTGATACGTCTCGCATAAGACGACCTACTCTAGAATACAAGATCGACATGAGCATGAATACATGATGATGATGCATCGTGCGCCGTATAAGACCAAAAATCAATTCAGCGTCTCAGAGAAGGCAAAAAATACCACTCACCCACAAGCAGACACGGCCTATTTTAAGTTTACATTGTATTTAATTTGACTTGATTCTTATGATTTTCATTTAAGCAGAGCGAAGCGCAATTCGTCATCGTCCTCATAGGGTTAGATTGTTTATATTGCATGGAACCATTCGCTGACTAACCAGAAAAGTTCACTGAAGCCCGCAAACTGAAACGTCAATCTCCTACCTTATTAAAGCAGTCTTCAGGCTATGCTCGTTCAACCAAACTTGAATATTTTGGGACGAATAAAATCCTGCGCCATGCGTGGCATTTTGCGGGCGTTTTTATATCCATGTTATTTTTTCAATTATTCTGAATTAACCTGCACGCCGCCACCACCGCTAGGCTCTCGGACTTGGCAACGTGTTACTAACGGCCAGGCGACTGGGTTGCAATTTTAAAGGAGGATCTGAACCTATTTGGAAAATCAGTTCATTTAAAGCTCCCCATACACATGAAATGTGATCCAAAGCGAGCAAAAAGAAGGGACCCTTTAATACTGACTTTAGAAAACGTGAAATCTATGCACAGGAGTGTTCCCACACAGGATTCCCTGAACTTAAAATGGAAGAAGGAGAGAAGATGAAGAATTATCAACGAGTATGAGTATGAGTAGTCGTAGTGAAAGCAGCGCTTCAGCAACTCAAGACTATGTCGCACCGAAAGAGCAGGGACCATTTAGTATGGACTTAGGAGAACGGGGAATCTATGCACAGGGTGTGTTCCCACACAAGATCTCCTGCGCATAGAAACAGCAAGTTGAGAAAGAAGAGGAAGAAAAGACAAATAAGAAATAGCGAAGAAGGAATGAAAACGGAAAGAAGTAAAGTGGGCACGGAAGATAGAAGTCCCGAAGGCCTATCTAAAGCTGAGGTAGCCTAGCGGTGCTCCCCTGGGGGCGCTAGTCCCCATAGCATAGGATAGACAAACCTAACTAACCTACCTCTATTGCCTATGGCCTATCCTATGCCCCCTGAGGGGGTGCTTTGCTGAGCTCTGTTCAAAGGAGTACGCGCCCACAAGGAACTACTGCACAAACTGAACAGCAGGCACGGGGCAGTTATAGTACCCTGAATTCACGGTGCAAATATGCCAACGGGCGCCGCTTATGAATCCATACGGGAAATTATGATGAATTACAACACTCAAGTCGCGGGAAAATCGCAGAGCTGATTATACTGAGTCTGATTTTCATGAAATGAGCTCTTGATCACAACGGAATCAATGATTTTATAGCATTAACAAACTAGCGTGTTTCAACGCTATGACGTTGAAGTTAATGAATTTCACATCAATTAAAGCGAAAAGCTTACATTTCTTCACACTGTCCTGTTTATGAACAGAAATTTGCTTCATTACATCTCCATATAAATATTACCTTCAATGTAAACCATCCAGGAGTGCGTGAGGTGACGGTTCACAAGAGCTCCGTCCAAGTTGGGAGGGCGCGTACAAGCAAGCGGCACTTGTTGAACAGTAAATCTTTTCAGCCTCATTTCTTCTTTGCACATCGTAGACTCTAGATCAAATCAAACGTGCCATAGCGGTCATGATATTTAAAGAAAAATACGCAACGATGAAATATTTCACCCAAACCATATCGATAAAACGAGTTTGGTGGCTGCCTCATAAACTTCACAACTGTCTAAACGCCATTCAAACAACACTCAAAACGAGAACATAGCTCCACGTCTGTCCCCTGCCAGGCGTTAAAACGTGCGTTTTCCCTCGGATTAATGAGACTGGCAATAGAAGCCAGCAACAAGGTCAAGACGTAAGGGGAGCTGGGACACCAAGTAGATCACGGGCAGGGCAGGGCCGGCAATAAGGGCGAGCCCGAGAGCGCTGGAGCGCGACAAGGAACAAGAAGAAAGTCAGACACACGGGCGCCGTGCACGTAGCTCAGTGCTCCTCGTGGTCTATGAATGAAACAACGGCGACCTTTTGCGCGAGTGAAAACTGCGGTGGGGCAGACGGACCATATACCGCCCTGTCTCTGACTCGCTGCCCACGCACTCTCAACCACACCAGAACAGCATCGGTACCATCTGATTTATACCATCATTAAAATTGGCCAAACATCTTACATTTTCGTGTCGCTAATGTATAATGACTAACACCCGCACCATGAGCGCACAAGCAGTTCCGCCACTGACCGACACCAGTTTAATTCGCACGGCTCATTCGGAGACCGAAGTCAGGCCTGATTATATCACACGCACCAGGCCAGAAATTTAAATTATGAACATTTTCGTGTAATAGTTCAAAAGTGCTCAGGGCTTTTTTTAGCACCAGCACCATCTGGATTAATTCAAAATACTTCAATAACGTATTTCACCTGAATTAAAATCTTCAAAAGAATTTTACCCGAAATACCGGTCTCTAAAAAACTCCATTTTTCCGAGGCAGGCACAAATTAGTACTAAAATTGTGCTAAAATACCATAATATGAAGAAAGGGTTTATTTCAATTCTTTAGTATCGCTTCTCTTACAACGCACACTAAAGCCCTCGGGATCTATTCGTTCCAATTTAGACTACAAATTTTCCAATCCGAATCTTGGTTTTGACAAGAATCGTTCCTTTCACGACAGCAATGGTCAATAACGAAACAGAACAGCTGTTCAACTTGAACCCTTCGTGCTGACCAACTAGCTGCAGACGCACTCGAGCCCTGAGCGCACCTGCGCCGCTGTGCCAGGCAGGGCGGGGAGGCCCGCGCACTGCTGCAGTCGCGCAGAGCTGGCATTTCCGGCCGCTCGCCGGGTCCAAATTGGTGCCAATGAAAAACCGTAACAAAGGACTCAACCACCCACAAACTGCACAGCGCTACACCCCTGCGCTGTCAGATCAATCGATGCCGAGTCAAGCATGACGCTCGCGAGCGCGAGGTGCTGGAACATAACGCAGAAATCAGCGTACGCGACTTGTTCTCCGAGCGCAGGCGTTAGGCCTAGTAACCCAGCTCCTTTATGGTGGCTGCTTACGAAATCATTAACTGCCCAACATTAACATATCTACTACTATCAATTAAATCTATGATTTATTCTTATTGAAGTTAGTCATTTTAAAGCTCGCTAGCCACATGAAACGCGATCTCAAGAGAGTGAAGAGAATGGGGACCATAAAGTGTGGACTAAAGAGAACTGAGAATCTCTGACAAAGTGAGTTCCCACACAGGATCTAATCCACATAGAAACAGCAAGTTAAGAATGGAGAGGAAGAAAAGACAAAGAATAGAAAGCTAAGATGAAATTAGTTTAAATTAGATAGCTACGATTAGTTAGTTTAAAGCTCCCAACTCGCATGAAATGTGATCCAGAGATAGCGAATAGAAAGGGTCATTTAGCGTGGATTTTAGAAAACCTAAGTCAATGTACAAGTGTGTTCCCCAAAAAGATTCCTTGCGCATAGAAACAGCAAGTTGAGAAAGAAGAGGAAGAAAAAATAAAGAATAACCGGACAAGTAGCGATGAAAATGGAAAGAAGCAAAGTGGGCACGAAAAACCGAAATCTCGAAGGCCTATCTATAGCTGAGATAACTTAACAGTGTCCCCTAGGGTCGCTATACGATAGCCAAGCCTAACTGACCTCACCCTATTGCCTATTCTCTTGCAGAAGGGTCAATCCGTGACTTACAAAACGTAGAAATGCATGATTTCTTCAGTGAAGTATAACACAATGCAACTCGTAATGCAGTCGTTATACATTGAATATAATCACAAAATGCAGGGTATGCATTACCAATATGAAAGATATCACAGAAAATTAATGTCCGTAAATGAAAGATTTTCAGCTGCATCATGATAAATTTTTACTGAAAACTTTAAGGTGAAGATTAAAAGTTTCCAACATAGGGCACACAATGACTACACACCACATCTCGATAACTAGCCTTCACCCAAGTTTTGAATTTAAATGAAAAGCAGGAAGAATTTTCCAGACAGGCAATCCAAAACTGCCAACAGAGGTAAAGCAAACAAACTAATGGGCAATTGTCGTCCAGCCTCTAGAGAGATGGGTCTGCAAATGCCACTTCTGTATATAGTCAGGACCTCAACACAGCGAAGGAAAACTTAACCTTCGTTTTGTGTGTCACAAAGAGTGACGTTACTCCCACGGTCATGACTCGAAGTCAAAATAATCTATCAAACAAGCTATTGAATGTTTCAGGTAAAGCTTTAAATTATGGCATTTTCAAAACAAAAGAATTAGAAAAATCACATCAGAACGTTCAACACAGATCGGTTGAACTGCACAACGGAATCGACGAGCCCTTTATAAGCTCCGACTCGATTGCTAGACGCCCCAACTAAGTAGGCATACAAGTTTTCGTACCCCATCACTGTCGTATTGATATTTTTATAGAGACAGAACAATTGGCATCATTCTCATGCCGAGTCACTGAAGCTCCACCAGGTTACCCGGGAAGTGACAATGAGCACGAGTTCATCCACTCCAACGAAGGCTTTAACAATGAAGAGTCGAGTGTGAGAATTAAAACGGCAAAATAGACAAGCTGGGGGGCCTAACTGCACGTGCACCCCCTACCAGCACACACTCGTAACGGGGCTTTTCCTGCTTTAGGGCTGCTTCCAATATATATCTATACTCAATGGTATCCTCTTGTGACTTGTTCTTACAAATAAATCTTGCGCATACAACGTTTCTCGAAATTAACATGATTCTGTTTTCTATATCAATATATGTACTTGTTTTTCAAGTGGTTGACGACTGGAAGATAAACGCTATTCACCATTTTAATTTTATCAGTCTATGTTGCAACAAACGACAGTCTGCAAACTGAAAACCACATTTCTGGAAATAAAATTCAACTATCAGAAAAAATACGCATTTCGAAAAATTGCGATGCTCGGCAGATAATGATCGTTTTACGATGGTATTTTCGTTGTATTTTATGCAACGTCCTACACATTACAGGATCAATACATGTTTTTATCAAAACTCGCCACATCGTTGAAGCGAAAAAACCCATAATTTTAGACATGGTAAAATAAGACTTCCATTGAATTTCTTGCACTAGCTCAAGCTTGGTCCCAAGGCTTCCTAAACAGCTGACAATATCAATACAGCATTGGGAGAAAGCTCCATAAATGATAGAACAACACGGAAGAGATTGCAGAAATTTCGTAGGGATGATGCAAAAGGTAGAAGTTGCATTCGTGACAATAAATAAGTAATTTAATTGGTTCAAACATTTGAGAGCAATTGTCGAGCGAAACCCACAGCAGAAGTAGTGTCATGAATATGTCACAGTGAATTGGTGACAGTTTTTCAGCTATGCCAAGCCCGATCATCCAACGCAAATTGGCAAGGTAAAAAAGCCTTACAAATGGGTCCGGTATGAGCTAAACAAAAATCAAAAAACACTTCTCACCAATGAGGGAATTTTCAAACCCCGTCGTGCTGTCCTATCACTCCGCACTAGTCCCCATGCCATATAGAAATTGGCAGCTGCTGGGGTAGCATAACTTGAGATCAAGCTGGAGAAGTAAACGAAAGCTCCTTTTTCTACGTTAATAATAGAGGATTTTCTGCTTCAATGTTTCCTGAAGTAACTAGGGGAGGAAATTATTCAAGAGCAAATATAAATCATTAACACTTTGACCGTGATTCTTCATACATTCCATGTCGACAAATATCGCTGTAGTAAATTTAAAGATTGATTTAATTTTAACGAATTTGGTATCTTATTAATTTTCCTTCTAATCAAAATTAGCATATTCGAGTAATAAACACAAAAATCATGAAAAGTTGAAAGTTTGTATTCATGTATGTTAGTGTTCTGGTGACGTAAGGTTAGATAATCGCACGTAGCAGTCTAACTGTTGAACTTCGTATAAAGTACAATGAAAATACGATCATAAAATCAAATTTCAAAACAGAATTTCTGGATCAGTCATCAGTTTCCGAGCAACCAAATAGTCACGTCACACCGAGTCATGCAAAGAATGTTCACCACCCACAAAATAGATGGCCCATTTTGTCGAATAATCAAGAGAGCACAACAGTAGCGCGCTAACATTTATCGGCTGCTCCCACACCCACTACGGATCAATCATTAATAGGACATATCCTTCGAAAACTTCAATTTTTGCTACACGCATCAAATTAAGAAAAAGCTAACCATCAAAAGCGATTCCAGCAATAAATCCCCAAAGCACACTGTATAGTTAGATCTGTAATCATGATGACGAAATACCGACCGACCTTTATAAATTAGATTGGATGTCCTCATCCGTCAATGTCCGAAAACTCTGATACTGACTGATCACCATTAGATTTTAACTCCCCTGCTGCACGAAGGGCATCCTCTAGCAAGGCTTTATAAAAACTAAATCTAAGAATACAAAACGGAGACGAATAATATGAACATTGTTATAATCATGCGTAATACAGTCATAAATGTCTAGTCACAATTCAAAAAAAAAAAGAACAGACGAAACCTTAACATGGTACAGGCAGTGTGGCACATCCACCTAAGTGTGATACAGGCAATACGGTACATCCATCTCAGTATGGTACAGTTTGTACGATACATCAATTTAAGTATATGCAGATTGTACAATACATCCATCTCCGTATGATACTGGAAGTATGGTTCATCCATCTCAGTATGGCACAGGTAGTATGGTTCATCCATCTCAGTTTGGCACAGGTAGTATGGTTCATCCATATCCGTATGGTACAGGTAATATGGTTCATCCATATCCGCATGGTACAGGTAGTATGGTTCATCCATATCCGTATGGTACAGGTAGTATGGTTCATCCATATCCGTATGGTACAAGTAGTATGGTAAAAAAAAAGAACCTTTTTTATTCTAACACGTTTTACCGTTGGGTTTTAAATGCCTTGCAACTACTGGTGTGGTGGGGGATGCGGGGAATGTGTGGTTTAAAGTTCATTTTCCAAGGGAAGTATTCCGTGGTCACGTGAAAAGCCCCACCTGAGTTGAGGCTCACCACTACACCATGGAGCCCACTGCATCCATCTGGTACATCCATCTTAGTATGGTACAAGCAGTATGGTACCTTCCCGAAGGTTGGGCCGCCATCAAGAACGAGACGCTGAGTATGAGTATGGTACAGGTAGAGGTCGGTGGCACAGGCGGCGAGCGGATGCACGTCCAAGCAATAAAGAGGAACAAGGAGCGAGAATGAGGGGATGGAAAGGAGGGAAGGGGAGGGAGGCTGCGGCAAGCAAAGGGCGTCACGCACGCACCGCGCAGACGATCCTCCACCACATCCAACTAGCGGAGGTGAAAAAGAAAAAGTCGGAGGCAACGCAGAACAAAGCAATTGCTGTTCCAGGAAAGCTGCACAATGTAAAAACAACACTGCTGACGATGACAACGAATAGAACAGCGACTGCAAAAATAGCAACAATGAGAGCAATAAGAACATAGAACAGCCCTAGGAACATCTGAAAATCTTACCGTTTCTGTTAAAAAAAAACTCGCAAGTAACAATAAAACAAAAATATTGAATGTAGCGACAAAATTGAGCAATTTACGTCGACTAATTAATGGTCAAATTCTACACAGGAAAAAACAGGGCAAAAGAAAGAACATAACCCGCCATCTGCAGCAGAGCGAACATAAAAACTTGACGAGTTCCAGCGAAAATGATCACTTTTCCGCACAAAGGAAAAGCCAAGCAGTAGTTCGGGTCAATGGGAGGGAGAAGGAGCAGATAACGGAGAGCAGAGTAATTATGGTGCTCGTATTACAGGAAGATAGAAGTGAAAATGTACCACAGATAAATCACTGAAAAAGGTACAGGAAAAAGTAAACCGAGTCTAGGAAACGAGACCCTGACGAAACACTGACGATCAAAGTAACTTTGAATTCAGTATTATTTTCAATTTACACAATACTAAACGCACCGACAAATTTTTAGGCTGAACTATTAGAGTAGCCAAACGAAGAAAAAAAAACACAAGGAAACCTCATTCACGATCATAAGAGAAATACCAGAAAGAATTGATCAATGATTAATTTTGGAAACAACGCTGGAATGTATTTTCCACTTCGACCTTCGAAAAGTTTTCTAACTTGAAGACGCTTTCGTGCAGATCGTCGAAGGCTCTGTCAAAAATATAAAACAAATCGAAAGAACTCTCTTATCTAACCTATAAAGGCATCATTGTATAAAAAAATACAGCCTCTAAAAGCAATGACGATGAGCTACGAATAAATAGGCACAAATTGGCTAAGGTTAGCAGCTACGCGAAAGAAAGTATTGGACGCAATACAAAGGGTTTAACTATTAAACACCTGGATGGAGCGTTTGAAGAGCGAGAGGGAGCTTCTCAAGACGAAAAAGAAGGCCAAAAATACAATCATCGAAGGGGTGAGAAGAGACTCCGAATGACTGACCACCCCTGAGAACAAACATGTTTGAAAATACGAACCGAATGTCGCTTCTGTGTGTTATATCCGCGTCCCCATATCACACAAGGTGGGCCCGGAATACCTGAAACAGCGACTCCAGAAAGAGAAAATCGAGACGCCATTTGCACGGCTCCGTCCATGACCTCATCAACACACCAGCAATCGAATTCGTCCAAAAATTCCACGCACAATTTAATACCTGACATTTTTAAACACATTTGCTTTCGTTTTGACAGCAAAGTTGGACCACAAGAATGGCCGAGAGCTTACGAGGGACTCTTTGGAAAGTGGCAGGCAGCAAAGAGCAAAAGAGGTCGACGGCCATCGCCGTCTGAAGGGCGACTCCCACGCTCAAATTTGTTAACAACGGCCCCTTCACATGCACCGCTCCATCTCCTCGCCTCCCCGACTCTTCTCAACACACTAACTACTCCAAAATACTAGGATCAATTAACATGAGTGTTTTCCGTCACCTACATTTTTACATTCTAATAAATTAGAGTTGGAAATGCAAACCTCGCCTGAAATTTCAAATTTTTGATGTCTTCAAAAATATATCTTTGGTTGGTTGATTGATTAGTTAGTTTAGGGCTTCCAATCCACATGGAAAGCGATCCAAAGAGAGCGATGAGAAGAGCCATTTAAAATGAACAGTATAAAACGTGAATTCTATGAACGGGCGTGTTTCTACACAGGATTCCCTGCGCATAGAAACGGTAAGTTAAGAAGGAAGAGAAAGAAAAGACAAAGAAGACAATGAAAAGAAATGAAAATTGAAAGAAACAAACTGGGCACGAAAGATAAAAGTCCCGAAGCCCTATCTATAACTGAAGCAACCTCACAGTGATCCCTTGGGGTCACCAGTCCCCATAGCACAGGATAGACAAACCTAACCCAACCCAACCCTACAGCCTATCCTATGCTCCCTAAGAGGGAACTGCCAGGTATACTCATTCTAAACTCAGCAGCATTTTATTTTTACCAATATTTCATATTAAAGGCAACGGTTGAATTTCATTTACAATTCCAGTCGATTGCCAGAGGGAAGAAGCGAGCAAGATTGCAATGAATTTTTCGGCCGGTCCGCATAAGGTGAACGCCTTCGCCTCAACATTGCTGAGAAATTTGCAACTCCGACACGGCCATACAAGTAAGGCAATGTTTTTTTATCACTAACAGATTTCCAAAAGGGATAACATTACGGATGACTACAAACACAGACGAAGTGTGTCAAGGTTATTGCTCTTTACGCTACCAGTGGAAAAGTGAGGAATATACAACGCAGACGTTCACTACATGCGCACCAGTATTACATGCGCACCAATATTACATGCGCACCAATATTACATGCGCTCCAATATTACATGCGCTCCAATATTACATGCGCACCAATATTACATGCGCTCCAATATTACAAGCGCACCAATCTTGCAAGCGCACCAATCTTACAAGCGCACCAATCTTACATGCGCACTAAACACTAACATACAGGAATACCACAAGTTTTTATGTTTTCCGGATATTTATATGCATTGCTCCAATATGCAAGTTTAGATTAGAAGGGAAATTATTGACAGGATTAAAACTATGCAGATGACTATTTCATTTTTAAGCAAAATCTCAACTTCTAAGATGCACAGAATACTTAAAATTTTCAACTCTTAAATTTTCTCAAATTCTTTAGGAATTTTTAACTCTTAATCTTATCTTATCAGAGCGAGAAGCTACATTCTTCGAGAGACATGCCATATGGGAAGTGGACACCACATCCAGATTAGAGCTGGCATTCATGAGCACTTACGACAGGCGTATAGTTAGTTCAATTTTATCACAAAGCTCTGCAGAACTTCAGGACAATTATCTAGACAGGATGCATTTCAGACTTCAAATTAGAACCAACAGAGACTAAGTTTTATTTTTCCCTAAATTACAACTGTACAAAACTAAGAACTAGGAGTCGCTCACAATTTTACGCTATTCAACATTAGGAACAATTATATAACAAATTTACCTTAAAATCAAAGAAAACTTATCTTCACAAAATTATTAGTTGCATGCCCACCGCGAACGCAAACAATTATAATGTACCAAGATAAATACAATTCTGTAGCTCTAAAGGTCGAATTTGGGAAATGTAAGAAAATATTTCACAGATGTGAGTATTTCCTCAACTATCCACCATAAATGAACCTAAAGTCACCGTTGGAAATGAAAACTCTAAATGTCGTAATTTATAATTGCTTACAAAATATTTCACATTTGAAGCCGACAAGGGGCTGCTCGCAACACGGTTCAAAACAGCCAAGTGCCATCGGCAAGCGCAACTAAATTCATCACGAGAGTAATTCTTAGGCGAATACTAAAGCACAATATTTTACGGGCACAACTTGCGCCAGGAGCTGCGCACACGCATGGAGAGCGAGGACTGTGGTAGTTGCGAGGTTCGAAGACCGACATTGGTTTAACATGAGTTTAATTGGTTCAAGAGCCGACACTGGTTTAATTAACAGTACATTGTGAAGCTGAAGGGCGCGCGCACATCCTTACTGCTGTTCTGAAGCCCAATGGAGTCACGCTGCAGTAGTAGACCAAATCCAAACCTACCGAGGTACTAGTGAATTATTTCACAAGTAGTATGTATCTATAAATTACTAGTACTTGAAAATATTTGCTTCACTCGTTTCTTCAGCTCATTTGTAGAGAGGATATCTACGACTGAATCACATAAACTTCGAATTCAAATATACACATATTAAAGCGACCAGTTAATGACAGGTGTTTTCTACATGGCGTGTACTGTCCACAAATTGTGAATACAGAACAGTTTTGCGAGACTCGAAACTTCACAAATATTTAAGAAGCGAAGAATATACCAAGAAAATTGATGTCCATTCGACGTTTCGGCGTCCATTTCCGTCACCAGTTCTATGAAATTGTATGAACGTATGAAAAATAATAACGCATCATGTTTAAGAACGATTGATTTTGTCGCAACTGAAATAGAAAAGTACAATAAGCATGAAAATTATAAATTCACAAGTTGTATGAAGCATGAACTGGCTGTATCATTGAGCATGGGTTTTCTCTCACACATAGGTGATGATTCTAAACCCGTAAGGTCGCTGGAATTACGCGCTAAATCGTGGCAGCTGCGGCTCCCAGCCACCCGGAGCACTGCACGCAGCCCCAACCCTCAGTTCGCGAGGTCACATCACAGACATTAATGGTGGATTTCGTACACACCTTTATGAACAGTCGAGAATTTCTCCACTTGCTATGCCAATAATGGCGAGTTACGATCATCGCGTGTCGCCAGGAGTCGTTATTTGCTTGACGCCAAGTACAATCACCTACAGAGCGCGTTCAATCCAGTTGGAACGCTTCTTCTTATAAGAAAATTGAGAATCAGAAAACAGTTCCCCAGTTGAGCAATCAAGTTATACACGAAGTAAGGCAGAAAGCACGGACGCTTTTACCTGATACTGGTACTCACTGTACCGCATATCGGTACCCGACAGTGATAGTCATAGTACCGAATACTGGTAGTAATAGCCCCGGATACGAGTACTCGCTGTACCGGATACTGATAGTCATGGTACTACCATATACGCTGTACCGGATACTGATAGTCATAGTACCACATCCTAGTACAAACAGTATCGGACATTGGTACAACAAGCAGTCCTTAAGATAGCGCTTTCGTCGACCGCGGAAACAAGGGTGAGGCGCTGTCCCCGGCTGGAGGGGCAGGCGGGTGCCACAGGCCGGGCGCCGTAGCCACAAGCACAAGAGAGAAAGTCCTCAGCGCTAAATGGGAGATGGCCAATGAAGAAGAAAGTGACCCTGGGAGCCTCTGCTCAGACTCATCTCGCAAAAATCCAGTGTCATCCGCACGCGAAACCAACCCTCGAAATTAGCGAGCAATTTGGAATCGTGCATCGATATACTATAATTTTTATGTTCGAAGTTGACTTTTTAAACAGCTCATAGTGCACGACAAACGAAATAAGTCTTTTCGAAGCAAACACAATTTATAGTTGATTGTGGAGGACACACAAAATAATATTCTTCGTAGCAAGTATAGCAAGAACACTTTGAAAACTTATGATGAATGCGGACCAGTGTAAATTTTTCACGAAAGTAAAACTGCAATGTACGATCTGGGTTGGTAGGCTACTGATTAATGAACGTAAAGTGCAGCCAATGAACACTTCTGTTCCGTTAGTGCTTTACCAGGGTCAGGAAATATCGCAAAGAGATTTAGTTATGAAGAATAAACCCGCAGTGCAAATGACAACTGAGCAGGGTATCGTTTGCGAGGGAGGCCGATCTCTCTCCCATGAAATAAAAAAGAATAGAATAGAAACAGAATAGAATCCTAAAAATATAATAAACCCACAATAGATTCGCGTTACAAATTGCTGATGAGCGACTACGTACACACATGAGAAACGCTAACCCACAAAGAGAGCCCTGACGAGGAAAGACACCATGAGCGCTCATCTCCAGAGGAGTTCAGGAATCCTGACCAAGACGAGCGCCACGGTATCTCAGCTCCGCTGCAGGACAACACCTCGCAGGGTCCGCCAAGTGTTCACAATTACTTTGAACACTTGGAAAAGAACAACAACTTTTAATTTTAGACAACAGTATACATAAAAAATGTAAATGAAATGTACGAACACGAAGAAACCATAAATTAAATAAAAATTTTACACAATATCTCAACAAACGGGGAAACCTCGGCATCAAGATGATAAAATAAATCCCGACCACATTGCACATAAACAAGCGTTAGTGATTAGAAAAACAATAACCGGAGTAGACATCCGCTACAGTCGATTTAGCACGGTTTGACGAGTGAAATAATTCTCACAAAGGCTACACAGTAGACTGCCACAGAACACCGAGCCGACAAGGACGATGCGCAATTTCTCAAGACATACATACATTCTCAACTGGTTCTCATGCCACCAAAGTCCTCAATACCGACACTTGTGCCCAATTCCCAACCGATACCTACATTCTCAACCGGTTCTGATGCCCCCAAAGTCCCGGATCGATACTTGTATCCATTTCTAACACATGGAAGACAGCAGCTGCGCAAAGAACTGTTTTTTTGTCAGTAATAACACGAGTAAAAAGTGGCCAAGATACAACACCGCGAAAACAGCACAACTTCGCTGTAGACGTATCACCATCAGCGCACAGCACCACTAAACCGTTGGAAACTGGGTGGGAACTATATAAGAGAAAAATTACCGCGGGGAATCAAGTGTTTGGAAGATTATAAAAATTATTCATCACATATGAAAAATAAGTGAACTATTTTTTAATATAATTATATATACAATGAGTTGTTGAAGAAATTAATTCCGTGACCTATTACAAAAATAAAAAATAAATCATAGTTTCATAAACAAGAACATCCCATAGGATAGAAGGCGCCAGGGATAGCGTTCGCGAGAGCATCACAAACCGAAAAAAAAATCCGAGGTGTAAAATTGCCACATCTTAAACGTAAGGATATCAAGAGGAGAAAATCTAAAAATTAGAAGTATAGCGACCAGTCGCAGCACACTATAAAATCACGCGTCACATAATAATTCAGCGATAGAAATATTCATCATAAAAAATTGCAGACCAAATTACTGGAAAAAAACGTCAAAAGTAAAACAAATTCGCAAGCATTCAACTGTATAACCTTTGAAGAGACATAAAAGACAGAAGTAACAGGAATTCGAGTATCTTAGAAATAATGTGGCAGCAACAAACAGCACACGCAGCAGAAAATGGAGCAACACCAAGAACAAGAACATCAGCAGCACCATTACACCAGCACAACCACCACACCAGCACCACCACACTACACAACACAAGCACCACCACATCACACCACCACACCACACCAGCACCACCACACCACACCACACCAGCACCACCACACCACACAACACACCACACCACGCCACACCAGCAGCAGCGCCACGCGGCCCGACGCAGGAGAAAGTGCCGGTCAGCAGCCGCCGTGGAGTGGACTGCCGTAAAAAAGAGTAAGAAGGCTTTCGTAAATCTGCACACGTCGTCTCCCAAAGACCATACAGAAAAGTGGCCAGTTAAGGACTAATTTTAAATAGAAATGCAATAATGTAGCAAGAGATGCCTGAAAAGCACGGAGCATAACGCAGGCACATTATAAAAGCCTCCTCAAAATACCACAGAGGACAATTCGAAGAGCTTCCTATTCTTGGACCTACCGAGTCAAATTACAGTTTTAACTACTGTGGAAAGAATATGTATTTCCACTAGAGATGAAAAGCAATAAACTTAGAAACTAACTTTTAATCAGAAATTGCAGAACGTTTGTCGTTCCTGTGTTCATTATGAACTAGGGTAGCGACGAATCAACTAAAATATTTATCTTCTACGGAGATATATCAGAGTTAAAAGATAGAAATTAAAGTACGATTGCAAACAAAAAATGAAGAATAAAACGCTCCACTGATTTAATAAAAAACGAAAAAAAAATCGTCAATGCGGCAGCGAAATATTAGAAAATAAATGCAGAAAAAACTCAATAGAATAAAGAAGAGAAGCAAACCAGTGTCTCCTTGTACATCTCAAATACGGCCTTAGATTCCTAGTCCATAACGGGGACCCTGAGGAGTTGCACAAGCTGCGCTGGCTGCTAAGTTCCCTATTGAAATACAATGAACAAAAGAAAAAGGCTTCATACACTAAACGCATATGTAATAATGAATTACACTATCAATTTGGTTTAAATACTTCTATCGCATTCACAGGAAACATGATTATTAAGTAGAGAAGTTATTAACGTTACATCTTGTGATTCAAAGACTGAAGCGCCATCGAGGAGCTCGAAGGAGCACATTTCTTTGCGATCATCGAAGCGCCGTGCAGAAATACAGCTGCTTCTCCAACGCAGGAACCAATTGCGACTATGGAGAAAACAAAAATACACGAAACTTTCGACGGGAAGAGGGCACAGATAAAGCACCACACCAGGAGCAGCAACCCACCACACCAGCAGCAACAGCCCACCACACCAGCATCAGCAACCCACCACACCAGCATCAGCAACCCACCACACCAGCAGCAGCAACCCACCACACC
>VOMN01057901.1:0-11461 GCA_014899125.1 Orchestia grillus | reverse complement strand
AGACCTGGTTCTGCACATTTGAAAAAGAATCGACGACATTGAGCTACGTGGATTTACTTTCTAAGCTCCACTAATCTCAAAAAAGAAGAAGAACACGTATTACCGATGGGTTTCCTATGCTTTACAATGATTGCGTGGTGAGAGATGTGAGAAATCTCTGGTTTGAACTTCCTTTTCCAAGGGAAGTACCCCCTAGTAACGTAAAAATGCCCCTACAGAGCCAAGGTTCGAATTTCAATTATACTTTTGCACATAGCAATTGTCATTGGCTTTATTGTCAAAGCAATTTGAGGTCTCTTGACCAAACAGGAGAAAAAGCAGCGTGGAACAAAAAGGGAGGTAGAACGCGTGTGGGGGGATCGCACTCCCTTTGCCTGGGGGAAGGAAGGGGTATTAAAGGGGCTAGTTTATATATGAGCGCATGGAGAAAGTTAAGAGCTTTTGTTTGAGAGTGATTTGAGCTCTCAAGGTGGAATAGGTGAGAAATAAGGTGCAAACGAAATTTTTTCCCTAATTCTGGAATTTTTAACCCAGTATTGAGGTGTGTATGTAGGTTTGTACGTAGCAGCAACACTCAGGTAAATTGCCGGGAGATTCGAAGTTTCGAGCTAATAACAATCACGGCGACTCTGTCAGCGAGTGAACAGAGTTAATCTTGACGATTGACTTACTTCTGCTTGGAGTAAGATTATATAGCAAAGTTTGTATCAATCAAAGTTGAAGTTCATTAAAAATAGTGAGTGAATTGCCAACTGCCTCTATTTTACAAACAATATCTAGGTTATTAGGTGTACTTTCTCGCTATTAAGCTATAATTATAGAATAAATAGTTGAAAGCTACTAAATACCTGAAAGAAAAGTATTGTTTTAAATTTATTGATATTGATATAAACCAAGAATATACTATGTCTAACCCAAAAAATTTTTATGGAAGAGGTGCTCAGAGATGGAATAGGGGTAAGAGGTGGCACAAACGAGGTTCTGGTCCAAGAGTGGCCAGAGGCCAAGAGGAACAAGCATCTACTGCTGCTCAGTTCAATTTAAGTAAGTTAATCATTTTTAATATACTAATTATACAATATTTTAGTTAGTAGTCTCAACCAAATGGGTAATACTTGCTAAATTCTAATTGCTATTCAGTAGAGTATAGAAAGAGTAATGTCAACTTATAAAATGCTTAAATTTTTCCAATGCAATCCTAACATTTGATTGTAAGCACTTTGAAATTTGAAGATTAAACCACAAAAGTTGAACTCTTTTTTAATAGTAATATATGGCAAGCATTGCTGAAATCTCATGGTTGAAGTTTTTAGGTCTGAGGTTATTGCTGCAGGCAGAATGTTTCTATCCTTTCTCTTCTAGTAATGCCATTTAAAACTGTTGCTAGGAGATGCTTTGAAGGTGCTTATATATCTGGTAGCCTGGAATATTTGGCTCATAAACTATATTAGGTTTTCCACAAACTTTGGCTATGTTAGAAAGGTTTTTGAATTTTTTTTTAGCTCGTGAGAGGGCAGCATGTGTGTATCTATCTTTAATAAAATAATTTGGAACTTGAACCATGATTAGAATTATCATTAGCTTTTTGTGACTAATTAGTTTTGCTTTGGGCTACTGTTTAATTTAAGTTGGCATCCTACACAGGCCATTTAATGGTTACTTGGTTCTGTCATACCCATCTATATTCTCTTCTTTTTGTAACCAAATTTTCATGAAGCTTTCGTAACTAAAATTCTAAAATTTTATATCTTTCATGTACTTCATGAACTAAATCTGTAATGAGTTTTTGTGTGATGATGCAGTAATTCTCTAAAATTGGGAATTTTAATCATGGCAGTTACAAGTTAGTAACTGAGTCAATTATTAGATTTTAATTCTTCATCCTTATAGTTTCAACCATCAGATCTATGTCATTTACAATTTTTTCCAACATGCAAAACTAAATTTTCAGAACAAAGTTTTATAGGACTATGATTTGTGATATGATGGTTACCTATGTTGTGAATTCTTTAGTTCATGTCTAACAATTGGTTGTTAGTAAGAAATACCTATGTTTTTAGTTTGTGTCTTCAAAAGTACATTAGTACTGTAGAGAGTATTCCAACCATAGAAAAATACATTTTAATCAATCTTGTTTTCATTTCTCATTCATTTAATATATTATTTTAAGAATTTGCATTTGTTATGCATCCCATATTTTGATAATTGAATATTTAGTTGTAAACCATTGAGAAAAAGCATAAGTAGATAGGTTTTAGTTTTGTAAATAGAAATGCTTTTTGTTCTCTTTTATTGAAGATGATAAAATGTGTTCATATTTTCAGATGCAAGTGAAGATATCAACAGTATTAATGCAAGTAGTTCAAGGCTGCTCATCAATGCAGCCAGTCTGGGCCCTACAGGAAGAAAAGCACAGCCAGTGATCACCACGCTGCTCCCTCGTGTCAACTGCCCCTTCAAAGGCTGGCATCTTTACATGACGGAAAGTAGGTAGTTTTCCTTGTAAAGTAAAAACTTGATCACCAATGCTAATAGTTTTAACAACATACCTGTACATTGATGTAGTGAACATGTTGAAAGTTGGTAGTAAGTAGAAACTTGGGGTATTTTTTGGTCAGACTAGATTCTCAGTGAAGAAAATACATAATCTCTTCTTCTTGATGCAATCTTTCTAGGGCTAGCACATTTTGTTATTTGTTGGCAAAGAAGCACTCTGCCAAATCATGTGTGATATCTTTGCTTAGTTGGTTAAACTTCAGATTATAACCACCTAGCTCAGGCTTTGAATGTCATTCTCATTATGTAAAAAATGCAAGAAAAAAAAAGAATTACTTGTTTGGCTGCTGCTTTCTGTTCATGAGAGAAGAATATACTTGATTTTTGTGTTCAAGCTATTGTCAATTTTTATTTTATTTAAAACTTTTTTGCAAATACTGACAAGCCAGCCAAAGACCTCATAATTGTACAACAGTATCTTTGTCTATTAAATTTGTTTACTCCTCAAAGTAAACATATATTTGATTGGAATACTCATTGTGATAGCCTTAACAATGCCATTAATTTGATCTACTACATTAGTGGGTAGTTTATTTGAAACAGGTGATCCAGTTTACCTGTGAAGTAAAGTGATGCATGTGTTTTAGATTCCTATACCTTCTAACCAAAAGAGAAAAACAATTTTCTTACAAGTCATAAGTGGCAACAGAAACCCAAGAATGAAACCAAATAATGATGATGCAAATACTTTATATTCTGTGAAATTTTGTAGAATTTTATAATCTAAGAAGTAAAGAAACACCTACCATTTGTACTGCTACATCATTTTATTGTTCAATAAAGCTTTGTTTTAACTCACATTATGTGTACTTTTGAAATTGTTCATTTCACTTTGCAATATATTGAGGTTTATTTTTTCATTTCTTTTTTGGGAAGCATACAATTCATCAGTAGCTCACTAATTAATACTGAAATCATCCAGTTTAAATAAATTTTAACTAGTCACACAATCTGAATAAAAGTATTTTGAAACTACAGTTTTTCATCATATGTTATAGTAGTTCATTTGCAAATTGCATATTCAATATTCATCATCAATCCTATCATAGTTTCTTCTATTGTATGTAACCACAATTTTCATTGAATTTTCTCAGGCTACAGTGAGAACAGTGAGACTGTGAGAAGAACCAAAAACTTGCAGAAATATCTCCTCAGGACCACCGCTGCAAAGGACCGGGAAGCAGTGTGGTGTACTTGCAGCTTTAGGGTATGTTCTTTGCTGGAAAATATGTAACTAGGGTAGTGTTCTTCAGTTATTCATGTTTAAGTCAAATGCTCAAACTATTTACTCTGATATGGAGAGTGCTGTTGAGGGTTCACAGTGCCACAGCTAAAATGAGAAAAATAATGAAGCTATGACATAAAACAGTTTCTTGGCCCCTCACTTATTCTTGGCCCCTCACTTAGGCAACAGCAGCAAAAGACAGGCCTCCAGCTGCTGGCAATGGAAGGCACCCGCGAGAGCTGCTGTCATGAGACCCACCAGAAGTAATGATTAACTAATACTAGTGCGGGGCGTGAATTTTGCGGGCGAGATAAACTCGTTATCTGCTTTAACTACTAACGGACGGCAATGTACTAATTATGGAAGAAATGAAACTCAGTGAGATATCAACAGTAAATTGAAAAATATGGTAGATGCTATGTACAAGTAATGTGGCCTTATCAGGCTTTTTGATGCAGAGCGTCCCTAACCAAAGCATTTCCAGCCAAAGCAACCCTGGCCAGAGCGTCCCTAGCCAGAGCGTGGACAGGTCAACCACTGTATCAAAGGAAATACTACCAAAAATAAATAACACTTATCTTCACCACTACCTTCTGTTGGAGCCCCTGGGAAGATCAAAGGGACTGGTCTTAACTGTAAACAGGCAAGGGTAACCTTGAAACTGCATGCTATAAAGCATCTGATTGATAACGGGGAATAAGGATAAGGGGAAACAGTAAAAGCAACCAAAGGATAATAGGTACAAAATAAACTGAATCATATCAATGTCAAAACGAAACTTGCCATGCAACTAAACAAAATCATAATTGGAATGGATAAGAACCAAAATTAATATTGGAAGTATGCAACTCAATGTATAAAGCAGAACACTTAACCTGATTATTAAAATGTAGAAAAACACTAAAACCGCTTACTTTATGAGTTTTAACTTGACTCGAGTTCTAGTATGCTACTTAATTTATATTTATTTTAAAGATCCATAGTGAATATGGTAAGCACTGGGAAACTTAGTATTTACTCATGAACTGAAAAAATGCTACATTTTGAAAAATCTCATGAAACTGAATAAGATATGCATATATATTTAAAGAACAGGGAATATTTACAATAAATGCACTTATAGATTTGTGCTAAAAGAATTACCGAATGCGACGCCGGTAACAATACAACATCACTGTCAGCTGTGTCCCCTACCATCTGCTCACCTCCCCCACCCCCAAGTGGAGCCATGGCCCCATGAGGGCACGCAGCAATGGTGGTCCTGCTCATCAAGGTTTTATCTAACTCAATTATTCACTACCATCCTCCACTCACTCCTATCTCGTGTTAATGGTAAATAATTTTTCCATTGTTTGTTAGTGTGTAGTTATTGTCAACAAGCAATCACAGTTAGTGTGTAATTTTCCATTGGGAATTTTAGCTGTGTCAAATTTTTTTGAATGTTCAAATAATTTTGAATAGCCATTGCTTTCATTTTGCTGCTGTAGAAATCCAGCCCTTTCAGATTTGCTGCTAGTACCTATGATAAGTTAACAAGTATGCATTAAATTCATATCATTTTTAGCTTGAATATATGTTACCTTGCCATTTAAACCCTGAACTAATAATACCTGCCACTTAAATACTAAACTAGTGACATTCTTTACTACCGCTTGTTTTTTATTCCAAAGGTCATCTCTAGTCATACATTACAGATATGACTACATTAAGGTTTAAAAATTTATGCATGCAATATTTGGCTGTGATCATTGCCATTATACTTTACTCACTGTGTGAAAAAAACATTCATAAATTATTTACATGCCGGCCACACCGTTTCATTACGCAGTACCTGTAAATGTAAATTTGTTGCAGGTATCACTGAAGGAATTGTTGGGTGATGCAGACCTGCAGAGCCAGGAACTTGCTCTTTCACACGATGCTGAGACCAACCCCAATGTGGTCCTCGATGCCTTGGGTCTTGCGATGCACCAGGTGAATCTTTTTGCGAATGATGTATGCAAGACCTAGTTTCCTTATGAAAATGAAGGTGGTGTACTTGAATAACTTGGGACATTGTCAGAGTGGTGGCTCCATGATGCAGCGGGTGATTCCCTTCTCTTCAAGTGAGAAATACTATATCTGGTGTGCAACTGCTAGATTTTTATGTGGTCACAGAATGTTTCCCAGGCACGGGAAGATGAAGTTTTCTTTCCCACTGCACTCATGTATCCTGTTAGTTTTAATTTTTAGACATTGAAAAACAAATGTTACACTATATCAATTCCGTTGAAGGGAAGTTTCTTTCCTTTGTTTCTTTATATGCCGTAGCTTTTATGTGTGTGACCAATTTTGTTAATAGTTTAATGGATTACTCAGATTAATATGATGTCTAATGGGAAATATTTTTTCAAATTTTGCATGTTTTTGTTATACTTTCTTGAAAGGATTAATTACGAAAACCGAGATTCTTCTTGTAAGTTGGTTGGTTCTACGAGCTAACTTGAAAATTAAGTTCCAATCATGTAGCGTCTAGGGATATTAGAGTTTGTTTATCAGAATCTGTGAGCGAGGAACTGTGCTGTAGGTTCTCTCTCTAGCGAGCTGGGATGTAAACTCTCTGAGAGGAACTCAAGTGTCTTAATTTTGTAATTCTCAGCGTATTAACCCTTTAATGGTGCACGAGACTAAATTTTCCTAGTTTTTAAGGCTGTGGCTTGCGCTTGTTGTACTAAGTTGAACGGAGCCGCACACCTCTGAAACATAATTCTTTGACGAGTGTTTCTTATTAAGCAAAATATAGCCTTACTGCCAAAATAATTTCATCCTTAAAGGGTTGCATGCAGCTGACAGTGGCACACAGTTGTTCGTGCTCCTTGAATGTACAGGGGGACTGGGGCAGTGAGATCTTATGCAACACACTCTTGGAATTGGCTACCCTTATAATCTGTCACTTGTAGGATACATGTTTGATGTATAACGGCTGATTATTATTCTGTTGTCCAAAAAGAATGTTTAGAACCATTATTGATTTCTAATTCTTGATTGTGATGATATCCCGTGATGGTACATTAGTGCTACCTGGTTCAGTTTTGAATTTGCAAAGTTAGTTGTTAATTTTTCTAATTTTTGTATTGTGAGTTGCTAGTTGGCTTGTTATGTGATAATATTTTCATATTTAACAAAGATTATTAGGGATCGTTGTGTACGAGAAATATGAAAATCATTTTTAAAAGCCATTGGAGTGTACCGTAGTCCTAACTGAATGATTTGAAAAATTTCTGAAGCAGCCCAGATAAAATTTACCTGTGTAGAGCCTGTTTGCTCATGATTCACAGTGTGAGATAAAGCCGGGATTTAAGAGAACAAACCGCCGCTCTGCTGCGACGCAAAAAGCGACGAGTAGAAGCTAGCTTGCAAAGCTGTGTCCCTAAAAGTGCCAATTGTTTTAGTACCTCGGTTACAGATAGGCCTTTAGGACTTCTATCATTCCTGCTTACTTTGCTTCTATCAATTTTCGCACCGGTATTGCTATTTCTTCCATGCATTTTCTTCCTCTTCCTTCTTAACTTGCTGTTTCTGTGTACAGGGATCCTGTGTTCGAACACATCTGTGCTTAAATTCCACGTTCCCTACAGTCCTTGGTAAATGGTTCCTTATTTTCACTCTCTCGCGGTTCCATGGCTAGGGAGCCTAAAACTAATTAACTAAAAATATGGGCCAATCGGTTGCTTATAACTCCGTACTTTGTAGTGCGTGACACTGATGAACACTTCATCTCGCAGTTGACTCTCTTTTCTCGGTCGGGGAATGAATCTTGCAGTATTTTGTGTTTTACATTTACAGTCTTCTCAGCCTCAACTTTAATTATTGATTAGCTTTTTATTATAGCTTGTGTGTGCCTTTGAGAAGGCGCTTTTCAGAAAGCTTGAAATAGTGACAAGCGTAATTATTTTCCAGATCTTGTACGATACAGCAGAGACTGCAATTCGAAAGGACACAACAGAGTTGCTCAATCTCACCTTAGCTCAGCAGCAACATAATTCCTCCAATTCCTCATCACATAACGAAACTTCCTTGCCAACCTCGACTCGTTCTGCTTTAGGAGAAGGCCAGAGCAATGCTGGAGACAGCCATAATTATTCCAGCGCTGCCCTGAACACGAGCGTAGTGAGCGAGGAGAGTGTGCTGGCTGCCATGCCGGACATTAAAGTGCCACTCGTCAGTGCCAGGCTCCATGACGACAGAGAGGGGCATGTCACGCCGCTCAAAAATCTGAAGGCAAATATCTATGGTGAGGTTTGTTTTCCGTACTCGAGTTAAGTCGTACAAGTCTTCAAATGAAAAAAAAAGAAAGAAACATTTTCATAAACTTGTTATGGAGTTCGAGGTATTGGGTTTTAAATGCCTTATAATTACTTACTGGACTTATGAGTAAGTACAGTGAGAAACAGGAAACTTAATCTTCTTGTCTCTAGGGAAGCACTTCGTGACCACATGCAGCCTCCTCAGGGGGGACAGGATAGGCAAAAGGGTTCGGTTTGTCTATTCTGTGCTATGGAAACTGGCGACCCCAGGGGAGTGCAATTGGCTTACCTCAGCTGTAGATAGAGCTTCGGGACTTCTATCTTTCATCCCTACTTTGCTTCTTTCCATTTTCTCACCTTTGCGATCCCTTATTTGTATTTTCTTCCTCTTCCTTGCTGTTTATATGCATATGGAATACGGTGTGGGAATACGCATGTGCATAGATTCAACGTTTTCTAGTCCATCCTAAATGATCTCTTCTTCTCTTTGCTCTCTTTGAATCACCTTTTGTGTGGATAGGGAGCTTCAAACTAACCAGTAAATCGTCAACCAACCACATGCAGTTGTGTGGGAGGTCAGTATGGCGAGCTGGGAGTACTTCAGGATCGGATTGAGTAGTTGTAGTAGTGAGGATAGCAGCGCTTTATTAACTCGGACTATCTCGCACTGGAAGAGTAGGGACCATTTAGTATGGACTTAGGAGAACGGGGAATCTATGCACAAGGTCTGTTCCCACACAAGTTCCCTTGCGCATAGAAACAGCAAGTTAAGAAGGAAGAGGAAATAAAAGATAAAGAATATTCAGCAAAGAAGGCATGAAAACGGAAAAAAGCAAAGTGGGTACGAAAGATAGAAGTCTCAAAGGCCTATTTATACCTAAGGCAACCTAACAGTGTTCCCCCGGGGGTGCTAGTCCCCAAAGAATAGGAAAGAAAAACTTAACTAACCTGACCCTATTGCCTATGGCGTATCCCATGCCCATGAGGAGAGGATTGTATGAAAAGTTTCTGCCATTGTGTAAACGTTTCGAAAGAAGTCAGGCTGTGCTAGTGTGTAAGCCTTATTGATGGTACTAATGCGTGTGTGTCACCAGTGAGAGAACTAAGAAGCATCCGTTTAGGAATGCTTTGGAAATTTGAAAAGTTACTGCTACTCAGATATCGCACAAATTTTTTTGTGTGCTCAGTGTCCACTCTTGGTGAGGCTCAGTTGGGTGCGCTCTGCGGAAGCCTTAATGGCTTTGTTTCGCTTCATTCTAATTTTTACTTAAGTTACTATGATGTTCATCACCTTTATGACTTGTTGTTGTGGTCAATTTGGTTATAATCTGCAAAACAGGAGCAATGTAAATTACTGGTGAACCATTGCCTGGCTTCTTTACGAGCTTATATCTCCTTCACGCTCATTTTTGCGGTCGTATTTGAATAGAGCTATTTTGTTGTTAAATTTTTTATTAAATCTTTGATTTAACATTTTTTTAAAGTTTTAATAAAAAAGAGGAGATGGTGAATAACTTGATTTCTTTTATAGTTAACTGTTTGTCATTGGAAATTATGTTAGGTCATTCTTTAGCTGAAAAGAAATGCTTAAAAATGTCATAGAATTCAGTTATCTAAATTTGTTCACATAATTTTGTGCGTGTGGTGACACAAAAACATAGCACATTTAACCGACATGTGTGTGCGCTTCTACGACAAACTTATGTGCTTTACGTTACACAATATTTACAAATGAAGTTCTCTAGATTATGTGAAGTTCTCTAGCTATGTGAAGTTCTCTAGCTATGTGAAGTTCTCTAGCTGTGTGAAGTTCTCCAGCTGTGTGAAGTTCTCTGGCTGTGTGAAGTTCTCTAGCGTTGTGAAGTTCTCTAGATTATGTGAATAATTTTTCTGATGCAAAGCAAGCACTGGCATAAGTTAGTGCATTAATGCGACTGTTCTCAACCATCTTTGGTCTCTTCCTTTTCCAACACATTCACTCATCTCTTCTTTCTCGTTTCTAACTCTCATGGGGTGAGGTCAAGTATAGTGGTGTATAGACAGGGTGATTCGGAAAAAAATACAGTATTATTCATACAAAGTACTGAGTTAGCAAGCAATGCATTAAATCAAAGGAAATAATTAATTGAATTTGGATTTCCTTTTTTATACGACCCTGTATATAACAATGTATCTCATCAACATGTTTAAGTTTTGATCCTTTGAAGCGTCTCCATTGTTATTTTGACTCGCCTGTGCTGCACTGCTGTGGGTTACTTTAAGCTGCCCACTGCAGTTTTAGCTCAATTTCCTGTGAGAGTCGGAGAAAGAAATTTGCAGAACATACAATTAAAATTTAACTTTCGATGCTTTATATGCGTAACAGTTATAGTTTAGAAATAGTTTATTTTTCATAGTTTGTTAAACATAACATGTGAGAGGGGGGGGGGCAAGTTTTAAAACATACAAGGCCTTGCAGTGTTGTTTTATTTTGTGGCTTAGTTGACTAAGTTTTACAGCTTCCTTGATGTGGCTTTTGATGGTGTGCATCAGTGGCATCAACAACCCTCATCTTAATATGTCCAGGCAAGCTGGTGTGCATCAGTGGCACAGTTGTGCGCGTGTCCAGCGTGGCCCAGCGGTGTGTGCAGCTCGCCTTCAGCTGCCAGACGTGCCTCGCTGTGTTCGGCCTCTCGCAGCCGCACGCCAGGTCTGACTTGGTCATTACCACAAACTCTACCCCACCACGTGCTCTGTTACCAAGAGCTGTACTCCACCGCTTGCTCTCCATTACCGCACGCTACTCCACTTCTCTTGCTCTCCATTACCGCACGCTACTCCACTTCTCTTGCTCTTCATTACCATAAGCCACTCCACTTCTCTTGCTCGCCATTACCGCAAGCTACTCCACTTCTCTTGCTCGCCATTACCGCAAGCTACTCCACTTCTCTTGCTCTCCATTACCATAAGCCACTCCACGTCTCTTGTTCTCCATTACCATAAGCCACTCCACTTCTCTTGCTCTCCATTACCATAAGCCACTCCACTTCTCTTGCTCTCCATTACCGCAAGCTACTCCACTTCTCTTTCTTACGCCATCAATCAATTATTTCTCAGCATTCTGGATAGCTCCTTTGAAATTTGAAAAGAAGTTACTTATATTTTACACGTTTGGGTGTCTTATCTCCTAATTGGTATCATTTAACTTCTTTTCCTTCATATTATGGTTGTGCAAGTTTTGATATCATTCATTAGTTGTCAACATACTAGATGTGAAATAGATAGTGTTTCTGTATTAGTTTTGGCTCCAAGCCTCTCAAATACAAATGAACTCTGCTCTGTGAGACCGTCTGTTTTTGGAATTGTGTGAGGGGCGAAGCATCATCTGGTGGTGTGGACCCCTGCTGCCTGCTGT
>VOMN01057895.1:7495-24434 GCA_014899125.1 Orchestia grillus | reverse complement strand
TAACCTAACCTAACCTAACCTAACCTAACCTAACCTAATTTTAAATATCGATAATATTATGTGTCTCTGATATATGAATAAAATCTGCTGATATTTATTAAGCTGTATTTCGAAGGGAAAAAGGAAAACAAATGAACAGAAATTGAACTGTTTTACGGTATTATAAATACGGGGTTTCATTGATACTTAAAATCATTCCTTACATTTTTTTGTGGACTCCCTGAACTTATGTATGTATTGCTATCTGTCTGAAATGTGTGTTTGTTTACTTGGCTTGAACACATTCAGTAACAACATATTCATATGTATTGTGGATACCTGCTGATATATAAGTTCATTTTTCACAGCACATATGTCATTCTCCCGCGTGTGCTCATGGAGAGAGGTCAATCTGTACATATATGGGTCAAGGGTGGCTTAGTGTTTTGTTACAAAGGTAGGGATGGTTGGAAACATCAACTTGGGTTTTCCATTTATTTACCAAGCTGATGTTTTCAACTATTCCTCCAAGATATTCCTGGGTGTCCCCGATTCTGACAAGTTAAAGTACCATTAAAGGTTTGAAATGTTCACTGGTACGTTTGTTTGCATGTTAAGAAATATTCAGTAATGTCATAGTAATCATCGTTGTGAATGAGAGTAATATCGAAAGTTCTATTATCATTATATATTTTTCATCCTCCCTCAAGCGCTCACTGAAGCCCTCAGGCTCTTTACATCTTTTATTTGTAAAACGTCCGAATGTATGCTGATTTCTCCTCAGATCATGGCTTAGAGAGAGAGGAAATTGTTGAATAACGGAAGGATGGAGCTTTGGATGATAAATTACCAAGTCTACCAGGTTAGGCAAAGTTTAATTAAAACGAGAAGAGCTCAGACACAAGCACAGAGAGAAATCCGCTTTCAACGACAAAGAGACACGGACAGATTCAAGAAAGTACTGACGTTCACAAAGAAAGGAAGAAGCGCCTAAGAAACAAAAAATAATGACTGGCAAAATTACAAGTGGGGAGGCTGAAGAGTTTGACTGTCTCATGTCAATATGACGAGTCAACAGAGGATCAAGGGGTCACCGGCTTTCTAATTATTGTTATAATTTAAATAAGAAAATTTTCTACTGAATTCAACCTTCCATATGCAGACTTCGTCTAAAATACAGTCGTCTTACGGGCTCTATGGCAGAGTGGTTACGGTGATGGGCTCGCAGCTGGAAAGTTAAGGTTCAACTCCCGGGTCGAGCAACTGATTTTCACGGAACCACGGAGGGCTACCCTTGAAAAAGGAAGCTTAAACTTCACATTCCTCACCTCCGTCACGCGACAATAGCTAGAAGACAATGAAAACCCAACGATGTACAGCGCGTCAACTTTGTCGGAATTAATGAAGGTACTTTCACAGACCTGAACATTGTTGCCAATACAGTCCGCATTCATGGAGTCACTCAGCGGTGATTTATCATTCATCCGCTCATTCACGTCGTCCGTGCTGGATGTCTAGTTAATTAGACCGTGCTCGTCGACAGCGCTTTCTTGATTTGGATGATTATTCGTCCGTCCCATTCACCTCGACAACCACACATCGATCGGAAGAGTCCATCCTCCTCTCCCATACACGGGACGAGTCCATCCATCACGTTCACCATCTCAGCTTGCAGGATTAGATAATGACTCGGCAGTGCGTGCCGTGGGGCAGGTCCCAATGAGAGCGGAAGTGTTTCGGTGTTACGCACTTGTCTGGGAAAATGACCTTGTCTTGTCTTTTGAGCGTTAAAGGCAGTGTTTCTGTGTCTTGTGCTTTATCAACAGAAATGGTAGTATTTTGGTGTCTCGTGCCGTATAAATACAATGAAAATTGAGGTGTCGCGGGGTCTTATGCTTTATTATTAAAAATGCCAGTATCTCGGTATCTCGTGTTTTGTCAGGGAAAATGGCAGTTTCTCATTACCTAGCGTTTTTTTAATGGAAATTTCAGTGTCATATCCATAAGAGTTTCACTATCAATTCATGTCTCGCTCTATGCAAGTGCGACTCGATTAATCATGTTATCTACACTGGAAAGCAAATATTGACTGCTGTGCGGCGCTTCGCTCGCCATTACCTTAGAAAAATATGAAAAGACGATTTCGCATCGAAGATAACGGCCATAAAATCGACTTTAATATTCGCTCTTGAAGATGAAGCCAATAAGAGAAACTGGAGAGACTTTTAACAAACGATAATGAAGTCTATTGACTCATTATTTCAACAGCGCAACAAATGATGTTTGTGTACCAGCTGACTGGCAAATCTTCTTGGGTGGCGTAAACACCAAGGCTTGATCTTCACATTCTACCATTGCTGAGAAATTTAGTGACTTTGGAGGAATAGTTTTCGTGCAGCAAGAATGCTTTATTTCACCCTTCAAATTTGAATAGAGTGTCGAAATTTTTATTTTGAAATACTTATTTATTGAGAATCATTTACGTGGAGCATGAATTGTAACTAAATTTTATATTGTTTACACATGAAGAATGTAGTGAAATAATATACATTACGTCATAGCCAAACACTTCTCAGTAGAAAGGAACCCAGCTTTTGACTTCGATTCTTTTTTTTAAATCAGTTGTATTCGTACCTTCAGATAACCCACAATTCGTGGTTGGATACTAGTCATTTTCGGAGTGAATTTCCAAATTTTCGGAGGGCAACACACACCTTAAAATAACACACGCAATGCATCAGATATCGAAATCAGTCGTCGTCTTGATGTTATCCTCTTCTTGGTCAATTAGTTACCCTCTGGAAGATTCCAAGAGCAGTCTAAAAATAGTTTAAACAAGACCGCGAACAAAGTTTTAACTAAAATAGAGCCTATTGGACGACGTGCTGTGATGGCTCATGCGCGAGGCTGAACTATGTAATGACTGTAATGTAATAATGTGATGACTGTGATGTAATAATGTAATGACTGTAATGTGATAATGTAATGACTGTAATGTAATAATGTAATGACTGTAATGTAATAATGTAAAGACTGTAATGTGATAATGTAATGACTGTAATGTAATAATTTAATGACTGTAATGTAATTATGTAATAAGTGTAAACAGCACAGCGACCATCACTGAAAGCCACCTAGTAATGAGTGTAATGTACTGCAGTGGCTGAAGTGTAATGATGTAATGAGGGTAAAGAGCACAGCGACCACCACTGAAGTCATCAGGGTGCTGGGGTGCGGTGCCAGGGAGGCACCTCGAGAGGGCAGTGTGTGGGTTAAAGGGGCCCTTGCTAAATTTGTGTGTGTGTTGAGGTCTTCGCTCTTTGTTATCAATTAAATCTGGAGATACAAGTGTCGTTAATGAGATTTTTGTTCTTGACAATTGAGTGCTATTTCATGACTCCGCTCATTTCAAACCAATTGAACATGCCCGTTATTCCTGTTATGCGTGGATTTTGCGTTGTAATTGTGTTTTATTCATTGTTTTTATTACATATATTGAAGGAAGGTAAATTTGAAACATCCCTTAACCTCACCATAAAAGCAAGATTATACCTTTCCCATCTTTTATCCAATTTCGTTCAGTTACCAAAAAACAGATAATTATAGTTTTAACCCAGCAACAAAAGGGAAGAAAATTTGAAATTTTGTTTGCGTGTTGCTGAGAAGTTGCAGCGCGGCGTCGCGGTGTGCCGGCACATGATGAGACGGCTTGTGCCGTTAGCACACTGCACACGACTGGGTGCAGACGTATTCGTGCGTAACGGTCGTGAAAAGAGCGCGCGTCGCACGCGTTACCGCAGCGACGTGTCAGCTGCGTGGAGCGCAGAGATCTTTTTATTGGCATCTTAATGACCGTTTGAGACCCGAACAAATCGTTAGGGGTTTTTCTCAGTAGAAAATTCTGCACCACGAATACATGTATTTTATAATAAACAATATTGGAAGTAAATTTTCCAAAGTGGTACGTAAACCTGCAGTTTTCAGGTTACTACAGCTCTGTATCCTTGCGCAATTAAAGTGCTGCAGAACTTTCTTTGGGGTACGCTCAATGAGTTAACATCTTTAAACCTTAAATAACTTCACTTTCTTCAGTGTCCTCAAATAAAGGGTTACAAAACTAAAGATTAAAGGGAATCCTCTGTACTGGAAATGTAAAAATAATATGTAAAAATGTAATAATATGCAAAAATACAATGTGCTCTATTTTACATTTTTTAACCTTCCCCTTTGTGTTAGATTTTAACCCAATAACGAAGACAACAATGTTCCCCAGGGGTAATGCACACAATTTACCACAATTTAATAATTGTTTTGATGTTCTTCAATGCAAATGAGTGAGCCTGATAAAACAACTTCCCCACTAATACAAACGGTGAAAGATTTGTTTCTATCTGCTCGTATGTTTGTGGCTCAATGCCATTCCAATGGGCATCCTAAAAATCTGTTATATGAACAACGTAGGGACTTAATATCTTTTTGTCAATGATTACACAGGGGAACACATACTCGTAATTTCGTGTGTGAGATATTAGACCTTTTATTGAGTAGATTTTGGTCGTTGATTTAAAATATGTCATCAGTGTTTCTCGGCCAGCTCTGGTTATCGAGATTTAATATACCCCTACTGTAATTACCATGCTGATCTGGCTCACGTATTAACGGGATTGCTGACTACAAATCGTAATGATTTTCGCCTTTGGAAAACGGATTTATATAAGTGAAATTTGTATATTGAAGATGCACATAATACAATAAAAATCCAAGCACAGAAAGTTGGCATTGATACATTGTTCGTTTACTGTGAAGGTTCTACTCGTTTAGCCAAATTAATGGAAAGCTTTTAGAATGTGTGTTTTCATTCAAATGAAGTATGATATTCGGTCACACATAGAAAATGATAATCTCTAAGGATATGGAGCATAATCAAAGAACAATTAAGAAACAAAACGAAAAGAAATTAAGAGAAGATAATAAAATAAAAGAGGCAGATGAATTCTTAGCGTTATTTTCGGCCGATTTGACTCGTTGCAGCGCACCAGGTTCAGGGTGCGCAGCAGGGTGAAAAACTCAGTTAATAGTGTGTTTCTTACTATTTTTCCTGACCTCCCCTACTATCGAAGTTGCTGATCAGCGCCGCCCGCAAGCTTGAAAACTGCGTAAACAAAACAGAGTTTTGCGTTCCAGCAGCACGCGATTCCTGTATTGTCTGTGGGGTGTATCTGTGCTACGTGTGTAGCTACGACTCCACTTCCTGTATAGTGTGTGTGGGGTGTATCTGTGCTACGTGTGTAGCTACGGCTCCACTTCCTGTATAGTGTGTGTGGGGTGTATCTGTGCTACGTGTGTAGCTACGGCTCCACTTCCTGTATAGTGTGTAACCTGCATAATTTTTGACTTTTTGTTGTAACCTTGTACAATTTTCACAATGTGTGCAGAAAGAGTGAACATATAAAACAGTGTTTTCAGAAAACTTCTACTTTAATATTTTTTTAAATAAACTAATTTGAAAATGGGTTTCCTTTTTTCTGGGACACCCCGTATAGTGTCTGTGGGGTGTACCTGGGCTACGTGTGTAGCTACGCCCCACTTTCAGGTACTGTGTTAATTAAAATTCCTCAGAATAAAATTCATTTGAAATTCAAGCTTCTCAGCGTGTGTCAGCTTTAATTTGGCTTATAATGAAGACTTTGCATGATGAATGAAACCCTAATTATTGATTGCTATAGAGAGTCGGTGATCTGATTCTAACCTACATATGGAGACACTTCACGGAGATAAGAGTCTACGTCATAGGGTCCAGGCCCACTTTTTCGGCGCGGCATTTATAACCCTCTGCAGTTTTGGTCACCCTAGTATTCTTATCGGTACTTCTTTAAATTCATCGATGGGCTCGGCGAAAAAGTTAGAGCTGCTAAAACTGCAAAGTCGACCTTACAATTTAGGATGCGGTCACCGGACTCGACCCCCTAACTTCAAATTCTCAGGGATAAGCGCTATTAATCGAGCTGCTTTCATATCGAGACTTCACCATATATATTTTGACCGAATGTTTATGCTGTATAAATTAAATTTGCCCCTTTAAGTGAATCCTCTTTCCGACGAGAAAAGGATCGAGGTTTGCAACCTGCTCATGAATTAGGTGTAGTTCAAGGTTTATGCGTTCTTTGTTCGTAATAAAATTTTCAAAAAGTGAGCCCAAGGATCTCAAGAAATTACTATCAACGGTTAATTACACACCTTTTTCGTCTGCAATGAGCAGCCAGCCTCTCTTCTTTCTGTTAGGCACGCAAATGGGAGCCCTTGACTTGCACTCAATAGCTAAGAGAAAAAATTTGATGTGACAACGTGATGTTCTTTTGCTGCATTTTGTAGCGTGATGTCTGTATTTAACAGCTTAGTATTCTTTTACTGTATTTTGTAGCGTGAAGTACTTATTTTATAGCGTTAAATTCTTATACTGTATTTCACAGCGTGATGTGAAATCCTTGTGCCTCTAACGATCGGCACTTGTTCATCTATTCTGATTTATGAAAGTTTGAGCAGCCTCCTGCCGTACGATCGCCGCTAACGAGTTGTCTGGAATGTACACAAAGCCTTTCAAGCACATGGTACTTTTTCGGGATAGACTGTACTCACTGGCTTCATTATTCTTAGTTCTTTTGCATGCGTGCAAAACTCAGATCATCTTGCTGATTTGTTTGTAACCGTGCACACTCTTCGGTATCAACATCGGGGAGAAATTCTGAACTTATCTCTCAGTAATTAAATAAAAGTGTTTCCATCATAGCATGGGTACGGTGCATGGGGAGTAAAGTGAATGAATCTTTGGCGCTGGACATTATTTAGGAAATGAAAGAGACTCATTAAAAGCTCAAACGGGACTTGAAACAATGACCCAATGGGTTACGGGTAGTCTAGTTATTTGTAAGCTTCTTTTCTTATCATTATTGTCCAACGCCTGCCGTTGCAGCTAACGCTTGTTCTTGTCTCTATTCGTATGAGCTTTTTCTTACAGAGCAGAGCGTTGCCGTCTGTGCATGGTACGCAAAGTTTCTGACGCAATGATGGTCGGCTTTCAAAAGTCAACAGCGCAAAGGAAACCAAATTACACGAAAAGGTTCCTTGTTAGGTAGAGTTCGCACAATACGGAGACACCATGTAAGTTGAGTTCATGAGTTCATCCAGTAAAATTATTTATTATAATTTTAATGACACTACGGTGATGTAAGGTAATGAGGACTATGCAATCAAAGAGCGCAGTCTCAGCATAGCTATGCAGCCAAATTGCAGAACCGATTTATGCCGTTGCCAATCGCTGGTTGGCAAGTGATTGCATGGTTGTCAACTGATTGCATGATTGACAAGTAATGTCATGGCTGACAACTGATTGCATGGTTGTCAACTGATTGCATGATTGATAACTGATTGCATGATTGACAAGTAATATCACGACTGACAACTGATTGCATGGTTGTCAAC
The DNA here is from genome assembly GCA_014899125.1 of Orchestia grillus. Taxonomy (NCBI): domain Eukaryota; kingdom Metazoa; phylum Arthropoda; class Malacostraca; order Amphipoda; family Talitridae; genus Orchestia; species Orchestia grillus. The sequence continues at coordinate 16,976 of VOMN01057895.1, read as the reverse complement.
TGATTGCATGATTGACAACTGATTGCATGATCGACAAGTAATATCACGACTGACAACTGATTGCATGGTTGAGAAGTGATTGCATGGTTGAGAACTAATAGCATTGATCACAACTAATGTCATGACTGACAACTGATTGCATGGTGGACAAACGATTAAACGTTTGTTTGCGCAGCCTAAACCTTTCCTTTATTATCAGAGAGCGAAGAGGACGGCCTTGCTCAATATTACAAGCTTTTTGAAAATAATGACTTTGTCTAACAGGTCTCTCTCGTTTATATTGAATTTCGTTGAGCTTATTCAACTGAATATTGCTGAACATCTCCACTTGAATTATGTAACGTTGAACATGTTTGTTTGAACATGATCGTAAGTACTTGACCGTAAATACATGATCGTAAGTATGTACGTGATCGTAAGTTCAATATAGTAATTTACATGATCGTAAGTACATGATCGTAAGTACGAGATCATTTACAGTGCTCAGACTGCCGTGCTCAGACTGCTGTCAGCATCGTAGCGACCATTCCCATTCCTGAAGAACGTTAGAAATAGCGCAATTTTGTCCTAAATTCATATAGTTTCATTGAAAAGTAGGGCGAATATGTACACAAGTGTGTAAAACATGAATGACTGTATTACGTAACATTTCGTTCATTCACTAAATGTGCTGGTCCTTATAATGTTAAAATGACCTTTACATTTAGTGTCGTACAAGAGTACCTCAGTCTCACCTTCGTGAGCTTTCACTCGGTACGTTGAACCCGCCATGTTGAGAACAAATGAAGGAAACTATTTATACATATGTCCAGGGCTCGCGGGGTTAAATTTACGACAACCTTGATATACGACATTTTTTATCCAGATTTCGGATTATATCCATACAATATATCCAGAACTCACTAAGTTAAATTTTAAATATTCGTGCACAACCTCGATTTACGAATTTTTTGTCCAGATTTCGGGTTATATTTACAAAATACATCCAGGACTAACAAGGGTAAACTTAAATACTCGTAAACGGTCTTGATTTGTGACCCATTTTATCCATATTTTGGATGCCCATCCTGCTAGGGAAATGGAAAAGAAGTTTTCCCTGTCAAGTCGACGTAGGACGTGTAGGGCGATGCAAAAAACGCGACAACTTTTGAAAAACCCAATGAAAGCGCAAATAATGCAGCGAAAATAATGTATTCGCAGTCAATAAGCCATTGCAACTTGCCTTTGAAGAGACACCAGCGCCAAAAGCATTAACGTTTGAAATTACGTTCATGAGATCCCGTAGGCTGCCACATTCCATTTCAATAGTTTCCATTTTTCTGCGCGAACCTCTATTTCGTTTCAGATATCATATGATGACCGACGGGAGACCTGAGTGCGGTGTGGGATGTAGAGTTTTTTAATCTTCCTCTCCCGATGGAAGCACTCCGAAACTACATCGAAATCGGCCTTAAGTACAACCCGGTCTAACTTTTCCGCGGCACCGTCGATGATTATTAATTAATCAACTATCAGAGGGCGATCTCTGCGCTCACGTGGCCAAAATTATAAATAATTATAGATGTCCCCTGTAAAAACTTAGACTGGGATATAAGAAGAGATCACTTCGTTATCTGCATCCGCGTTGATTCACCTCGATGAAATGTAAAGATGAAAATTGAATTGCAGTTTGAATAGGGTTCACTTACTTGCTTAATTTCCCACCAATGCTTTCAATTCGGTAAAATTCAGTGCATTTCCCAAACCAGTCAACATGCGGTTTTGAAATACGTTATTTCATACATTTTTCTGCAAACAGAAGTCATGCGCACAAAACGATGTAAAAACCGTGCAAATATTCAGCGTGCTTTTCACTTCCAGAATTGGTATCTTTTGGTAGTAGACGACCTCGCCCCCACGACCACACGCTCGCTCAAGGAGGTACTTATGACTCACTCGGACAAATGACTTCGGGTAACGAGTCGTCACGCCTCGTGCAAGGAAGCTCGCTTTGAAGTGGCCCTCTTGAGCGTGCTGCTTGAGTGACAGCAGGCGAGGTCGCTCCCACGGCCTGTGGTGTACGGGACCCGTTTGTGCCACTTAGTCAACCACAGGGCTGGACTTCCGGGACCCTTACGGGACCCGTTTGTGCCTCTTAGTCAATCACAGGGCTGGACTTACGGGACCCGTTTGTTCCTCTTTAGTCTATCTCAGGGCTGGACTTCCGAGACCCGTTTGTTCCTCTTAGTCAATCACAGGGCTGGACTTCCGGGACCCGTTTGTTCCTCTTTAGTCAATTACTGCTCTTTGTAACCCATAACAGGCATGGATTTTTGGGACCTTTTTTCTATTCTTAAGCAATGACATAGAGGGATTTACGGTACCATTTGCGTCTTGGTACTTCAAATCTTCGTACATTGTACGGCTTTGTACGCTTCATACGTACACCAGAGACATTCGTAAGTGATGACCCGAGCGTATGCATCGCCCTTTCGGAACTTAGCAAGTCATGAGCATCGAGAAAAGTTCCGCTTGCTGTGAGGCGTGTTTCCCAGCGGTGTCACCTGCCCAGCACGGCGTGCACGGTGCTGGTGCCCTGCTACATCTCACCACCTACCGTGAACGACTCTTAGTTCAACACAGGCATAGTCGCACTGATGTTACACTTCGTCCTTCTCAGGCCTCGTTTCGCTTGTTTGAGTGCTAATACGTTTGTGTTAATGTGTTTCCTTGTATTAATATGTTTGTTTTCGTTAACTTGTTTTCGTTAATATGTGGTGATATGTTTGTCTAAGTTCTATAATATCCTCGCGAATTTTTCGGACCTCCTTTGTGAGCTCTCAGAAATGAGGCTTCGAACGTGACGGGAAGTCGATGCGCAGGGACGGACTCATTTTAAAAGAAACGTTTGGCGCGAGAAGAGGCCGCCGCGAATCTGCAAGAGATGTGTACAGAACGTACGCGGTCGAAATGTAAACTTTACCCATTCTGTGGCTCTGTGGAATGTAAACTTTACCCACTCTGTGGCTCTGTGGAATGTAAACTTTACCCATTCTGTGGCTCTGTGGAATGTAAACTTTACCCATTCGTGTACGCCCACGTGTCCGTTTCACATCTGACATGCACGGATTTATTACTGAATTAACGGGGCATATGTCTGAAATAACGGAGCTGATGACGAGATTAACGGGACTGATTGAGGGGTTAACTGCATTTATTAGGAGGTTAACGTGTTCATTTATTGGATTAACGGAATTTATTGCAGAATAAACGTGACCCATTTAATTGGATTGATTAGGAGATTAACGGACTTACTTACGGGATTAACAATTTTGACTACGAGATTAACGGGATTTATTTGACTGGATTGATTACACAGTATGTTCTCAGCATTCCGGCTCGAGAGCAGCAGCTCTCGACGCGTCAGTACAGCGCTCGGTGAACGCGTGCGTGGGAACCTGCCTCGAAATAAAAGTAAGTCCCGCCGTCTTCGCGGCTCAACTCGATTGCAGCTAATGGAAGCGATGGGAGGTGCGGGTGATGGTAAGCTGAACCACGGAGCTGCGTGAGCGTAATGGAAGTGAGTCGTTAAGAGGCTGGTGTGCCGTGAGGCATAAAGAAGTGTGTGTGCCGTGAGGTATAAAGAAATGTGTGCGCCGTGAGGCATAAAGAAATGTGTGCCGTGAGGCATAAAGAAATGTGTGTGTCGTGAAAGTGAGGCATGAAGAAATGTGTGTCGTCAAAGTGAGACATAAAGAAATGTGTGCCGTGAGGCATAAAGAAATGTGTGTGTCGTCAAAGTGAGGCATAAAGAAATGTGTGTCGTGAAAGTGAGGCATAAAGAAATGTGTGTCGTGAAGGTGAGGCATAAAGAAGTGTGTGTGTCGTGGAAGTGAGGCATAAAGAAATGTGTGTGTCGTGAAAGTGAGGCATATAGAAGTGCGTGCCGTGAAAGAGTCATAAACTATCACCTGAACTTCTAAAGCTCTTACGGGATTCTATCTGAAATAATTTACTACGCCCGATTTGATATTGCAGGCACAAGCGTCTTATGACCTGAATGTCCTCCTCGCCCTTTCGAAACTTAGAGCGTAATGATTAGTTTTAAGAACTCAACAACGCCATAAGTCGTGCAGTTGGGGCTGATTAGGGTGTGTGCGCGGGCACTGCACTGCGTCCAATAGCTCGAAGAATAAAAAATAATGCGATGTTCTTGCCTCGTACCGTGATGGCGCCGCGAAGTCGAACGGGCGCGAGACCAAGGAAATTAGAATGTTCGACTCTTTATAGCCGCTCAGCCGGAGTTTTTTCTGGCAATTATGAGAAAAAAAGAGTCATTCTTGTATTCACATTTGACAAGTACGCAAATCTTGTGAAGAGACTTGAAGTTTAGTTAATATGTCAGTTGCATTTATATCGGTCTTAAATGATAACATTATGCTGTCCCAGGTTATTGAAGAACATATTCGCAGAGCCTTAGGCCTTAGGGCTTCATAGTTCACGAGGTTAAGTGTATGCAAAGTTATTGAGTCGTTCTCTTCTGGTATCATACGACACAAAATTCGCGAGAAATTGAATTTCATTCCAAACTAATTCACATATTTTTCAAACGTAGGGTACTGAATAGTACATCCTGGGTCATAATGACCTGGGTCATAATGACGTTGGGTCATAATGACGTTGGGTCGTAATGACTCATCCATCGAGATGACCGAAATGGTCTTGAAAAGTTGTTCTATCGTCAATAACTCATGTTTTCTTATTGAATAAACGAATTAGAATGGAAATAATGTGTTCTGAACAATATAAAATCAAGTTTGTTGAAGTTAGTTGTAGGGATGTGAAATTTAAAAATGGGTCATTTTAACGCATTCGTCTTTCTGGTGTTAAGATAAATGTTGTAAGAGGAATGGAGTTTAATTTCTATTCACCCAACATTAACTTGGACTGGGAGGGCCCTGGCGAGTTGAACCAACTTCTACGTTTTCTTATTGCCTTATTCATATTAAAATAAAACATATTTGTCATTCAACATGATCGGCCGTACAACAAACGCCCACTCAAGTTGGTCCGAGGTGTCTTGGGTCCAATTGAATTTTGATGATTAAGGGCGTAGATTTTAGTTGATTGAACTGGCTGGGAAAGTTTTAGCTGGGTCTCGGGAATTCTTCTGCGTTGTTTCTTGAATTATAAATGAGCGCATTCCTAAAATCTTCTGGCTTCCAATTTCATGAACAAGCATGAAATGGATCACATTCCTTACTGAAAACCTTTCACGAATACCGTATATTTTGTGCAACACTAACAATGAGAAGAGTTCGTAAAATATTTATAGTTTCAAAACGTCTGTCCGAAAGAAGACTTTGCGACCAACATATTTTTCAAGTTCTAGATTACATGTATGCATGTGCCTCAAAGCTCACCATTCTGTACAGTACATAGAGTGGAAGGACAGAAATAATTCCATGTATAAGATTTTATTTTTTATTGAACATTCAGTTGGCGAATATCCGTAGAGCTTATGGAGAATACACATTTTATTATGTAAAATGAAAGTATTGAAAAATTTTTCATTTTCAGCTATATGATCTCATAACACAAACACGAACGGCGCTCGACAAAAGTATTCAACCAAAACAGTTTTCTATTTATAATATTTAGTTGCTGGCAAGGTGTGCTAGGAAACGGTTTTTATATAATGATATTAGGCGTTTGTAATCTAATGGTGGTATATGAATTCATTCTTTAACGCGTATTTTCTTCAGTTCTTTAAAATTCATCGGACTTCAGAGATGAACCTCTTCCTTCCATAGGATTGGGGTCCAGGAATTGTCTTGGCCGCGGGAGAATATTAATTTCGTGTTTCATTAACCATTCTGATGTGAATTTTGCCCGAGGCTTAGGGTCGCTATCTTGCTGGAACGTCCATTTGCTTGTTTGAGACTAATCGCTACGTACTTGGAATAAATTTCTTCTCCAAAGTTTGACGGTACATTGTCCCATTCATTTTCCGATCAAAGAAATGAAGTGCACCAGCGTCATATGCCGTGAACCAACTCCAAGCCATTAAACTACTGCCTCTATACTTCACATTTGAGTTGACATAATGCTTCTCGCAGGTTGTTTCTCGTATCCTCCACACATGACGAGCGGAATTACGACCAGACAATTCAATCTTGCTTTCATCAGACAGTTTTCCAAATTGAATGTCCTTTCTCCAAGTAATATTTTGCGAAGCGTAGACGACTCGCAGCGGGGTTTTCGCGCAGCATGAGAGTTTTACGGGATGGGAAAGAATTTAATCTCATTGGTGCAAAGTTTTCTACTGATGGTTCTTTCATTCACTTCAATCCCGGAGGCATCCAGGTTAGTTTTTAACTCTTTTCGGGTCATCACGGGCTTATTTTTAATCTTCCTCATCAAAAGTCGACGAGACGAAAGATCAATCTTCCATGGAGCAGCCGACTTTGGTAAGTTAACAGTTGAGCCATTTTCCTCAAAGTTATGAATAATTCAACCAACGGTAGAGTACGGCCCATTAACCTGCTGAGAAAATTTTTTGCACGATATCCCTTGAGAATAGAGCTGAACTATTCGCTTTCGTAGATATTCTGTGTCTTCTTTGATTTTCGGTATGACGTTCTTTAGGGGCTTCCAAGCCACGATGGCTCGTCAGTGATCAACCGTCTAACTCCATGACAAAGCGGGCTGATATCTATTTTCAGAGCTTCTAGGACATTCTAGAAGCTATTCAGATACGACGTGACCGGAAAAATGCCGTAAATATCGTATGCAAGTTGTTTCACAGAAATGTTTAAATACTTTTGTCACGTGCCTTATACGATTTTAGTATACACGACATAGTTTACTTGCAAAGTTTACTTGCAAAGTTCCGTACTTTGTTTTACAATATTATTTTATTTACTAGAATTTGCTAACCGTTTACTAAAAATGGATTTTAAAGTGAACAATTACTTGTATCTTCCCGCTGTATTTAGGCCATCATATTTACATCATTGTCTGTACAAAGGTTATCATTAAATTTCACGGCTACGGACAAAAGCTGAGTACTAGGAATCTCTCTTCCGATCTCATAAAACGCTTTCAATCCAATCATACCGGATTTTTTTCTCGCTGAAAACAAGTTTTTTCATCGTTTGATATTTTCGTGTGTAAAGAAACGTACGAAAGGAAGTAAACATAAATGGGTTGGCTGTAGAACATTCCTAATGTGTCTCTTCTGTTACCAAAAGTTGAAAAGTAAATTTATGCCCGTTAAAATATAAATACCCTGAAGACAGCATTGTATAACCTAGAAAATATTGTGTCTGTTGGTGCTTATGGGTTCTAGTCCCATAAATGTCACTTTAGTCAAGATTAAAACACGCTGGGGGGAAGAACATGACACGGACGTGGGTGTAATTTAACGTACGTACCACATGGATGCCAAGCTCTCACAGAACACTAGTACTGAGGCTGCCATATCTTTTGCTGCTGTCTGAGTGAAGGGTTGAGAAGCTATTGTACGTTAAGGTTTCAATTGCTTTCATTTATAATTTTTTCCCAGAACTGGGAATTTTGATTCCCTTCTCCGTGTGATACGAAGTGGTCTTGGAATTTGATTCGATCGCATCCATGTATGTGTTATTTGATGGACGTGTCACATGCGTGTGTTCTTTATTTGATGGACGTGTCACACGCATGCGTGTGTTATTTGATGGACGTGTCACACGCATGCGTGTGTTATTTGATGAACGTGACACGTGCCTGTTGTAACACCAGAGATTCACACAGGTGGAAACTGCGTCTGCATCACCGCGCTGTATGAGGCACTCGCCAAAGAGAGCGCACGGAGCGCACGCATGTTCACACTCGTACTTAGTGCACGTGCAAGTGACGCGACGCACGTCACCTGCACGTGAATATTCGTGGATGCTAAGAGACGCGTCGCGTGATCACAAGTACTCTTGCGTGCTCAGGAGTACATTTGTGTGCTCGTAAGTACTCTTGCATGTTCGAAAGTACTCTCGCGTGCTCAGAGTACTATCGCGTGCAGACTTCCACGTCGCGTGTGTTGAGGGTCGCGTGCGGACCACGTGAATTTCTCTGGCGCTCGGCCCAGTCCGGTTTCCCAGCCACGGCCTATGACGCTAGGCTTGAGCGTGTCATTTTCGTGGCTGAGCTCCTCAGTCATGCGTGCACAGTTTTGATGACTGACGGGGATTGCGTAGGAGATCGCGCTTCAATATGCGCGATCATGCACTCAGTTCGAAACATGCGATATTGATGAAGAATTTCACAATTTTATCATCCATATCTGCCCATGCTTTAAGAACATTGGAAAGCAATTTGATTCACATGCACAGTCCTCTCTTGAACGACATCACCTACCAGCCCCACTAGATATATAAACTTAGTTTCCAAATTATTTGTGCACTGCGATGGGCTCGTTTTTTTTTATTTTTACTTTACTTTAGAATATTGCATTCCACTTGTATATGAGTCAGTGTGTACATTCTTTTTTACTCAGATACTGATGTAGAGAGTAGCTATCCTTTTAAAGCTGTTTTTTAAATTATGAATTTTATTGAAATTCGATGTTTCTACCGGCCTTTGTAATTTGGTTTGTTTTATTATGGAAGTTGTGAACATAAGTCCTTGTGTTACATGGCGACCTAAATATTCAATGGCCCAGAGAAGGCGGGTAATTCATTGAATTCGCTCAATTGTACTTTCCCTTTTTAACTGAACGACTCAAAACTTGAGAAAACTTCAGACTTATAAATTCCCCCAAAACACAGGTATTTGTATCGAACACCGACGGTAATACGTAGAATTTTTGGAAGTTTCGTTCATCTACATCAAAAAACGTCATTCATTCCAATTAACTTTACACATTTCCATTAAAAAACACTCATTGACTATTATAATTTGGTGCCACCTGGAGACGCAGCGCGGGCTCGCACCCGTCACCATCAGCGGGACGGACGTGACTACGTGACACCCACTCCGAAATTTCGAGTGCCTATAACCAGCTCCATATAAGGTCGATTATGACTGGCTCAGAATATTTTACTCCCGTTCGAAATTGTCTATTCAGCAAGGAAGCGTCAGTTATTTATTTGCCGATATTATAATTTTTTGTTGTTCCGTTTTGGTCATTTGGATATATGGGGCCACAGTGAAGCATCTCTGAGAACCACAGCGCTGCAGGCACCAACCCCAGGGCACAGACGCCCTTTAAATTGGGGGTCTCTCGAGCGTTCATCAGTTCCAATGTAGAATGCACATGTTGTGCTGCAGAATGCACCTGTTGTGCTGCAGAATGCACGTGTTGTGCTGCAGAATGTACGTGTTGTGCTGCAGAATGAACGTGTTGTGCTGCAGAATGCACGTGTTGTGCTGTAGAATTCACGTGTTGTGCTGCAGAATGCACGTATTGTGATGTAGAATGCACGTGTTGTGCTGCAGAATGGACGTGTTGTGCTGCAGAATGCACGTG